>CACRXK020003028.1:0-15456 GCA_902702795.2 Paramuricea clavata | reverse complement strand
GGGGGGGGGGGGGGGGGGGTTCTGAAAAATTTGTTCCGGACATTAAAAATTGAAGGGTCAAAAAATCTTTTCCGTACAAATTCTTGTTAAAACATGGGTGAAATCCTTATTTTTGGAAAAATATCTGTAATATTTCTATAAATTCTATTCAATTCCCTCTGAAAGTCCTGTAAGTTACTTGATAACTCTATATTCTATCATCTAAAATCTTTGATTTCCCTGACAATCCAGATGATTCGCCCTGCCAATTCAGATGATTCGTATCTTGGGGGAGGGGTCACCACCCAATCATACCCCCTCCAGTTTCGCCCCTGGTTTCGGCATATTATGAGAAAATAATGCTTGCTGTTGATGAAGACTTTGTAGGGTTTGTAGTACTAAAGGAGGACAGCTCTTGATGTTAGAATTATTTTTTAATAAATGAACCTATTGCGCATAGAAACAGTACATTTGCTATATTCAATTGTTTTCCAAAGAGACTGAAATTTTTAGAATAAGATTTGTAGCTATCTAATGTTAATTTTCCTGCACTTCGTGCGTGTGGGTTAAATTGTGGAAAGTGTCGCAGCGTGTTTGGGAATCATTCTAACTACCACTTCATTAAGTTGCTTTAACAGATTATAATCTGTAATAACTTATACACACAGGTATGTGTTTCAAAATTTGTTACAAAATCTGCGTAGTGTATGGATTTTCCCTGCGTTGCAAACACGACGAGTGTATACAATTTACTGCAACAAATTTAGTTCTATTCAAATCTACAATCTGCTTTACCTCAAATACTGAAACAGTGTACACATTGCTTGTAGACATACTGTAAGCAATTGGCTTTCATCCCTATTTTTGGACCATATTAACTAATATATTGTCGCGATTTTTTACGCTTCTGGTCAATCTATTGGCTGCAGCTCATTTATATTTATCGCAATTTTGTGACAATATGACCGTATCGGTTGACTGCGTCAAAACAGCTTCTTTTACAATCTTTTAAGTAACGAATTTGGAGCAACCGCCCATGACACATCTGTTCGCTATTTTTTAGTTTCGCAACTTTCATTAGCGCTGTTGACTCTTCTATACATTGTATTAAATGCAATATTAATCCAATTTAGTGAGCTAGACGAGTCCCTATACTATTACGTCAGATGCATTGTTTCAAATCTCCAATCATTTCCAATCATAGTTCCCATTTCCTTTGCGCGAAAGGCGAAATTCAGTGTTTAAACGGCAATATCTTTTAATAAACTGAAAAAGTAAATTCGATTCTGCTTGCGAATTTCCGTATTCTCAAGCAGTATGAACGTGTGCATTTGAGCTCGTCGAATCTTCATAAGATATTTTCGCTTTGCGTAATTTCAAGTCCCCTACAGTATATTCATACTAATGTTTGATAGCTCTTTAGTTTGTTGTTTCTGAAGCTTTTACATTTACTCATTTATCTAAAATCTGTCCAAAACATCTCGAAATGCAACGTGTCACAAGGTCGAATCAGTCAAGTGGTTCTATTAACGATGAGCTTCGTGGCTATTTTGAATCGGAATCCTTTATGGATATTATGAGGAGAGTGGTTTCGAACATGGTTGCGGAAGAATCTTTTCAACTTGCTCTCAAAAAAAGTGTAGATGCAGCAGTGGCGAGCACCGTTGAGCCTTTTAACAAGAAACTAGCTGAATTTGAACAATACGTGCCACGAGTAACCGATTTAGAAAAGAAGATTAACGACCTTGAATCTCGTCTGTCGGCAGCGCAAGAGGAAGCTAAACTTGCTATAAATAGAGCTAATGATAACGAGCAATACTCTAGAAAATATAATTAGAGATTTATCGGCATTGAAGAGAAGAAAGATGAAAATTGCACTGAGTTCATCGTCGCATTCTGCAAGGAGAAATTGGAGATCGCCGTGCCTGCTAACACTATTGACCGTGCACACTGAGTTGGAAAAAAATCTGAAGGGAAAACCAGAGCCATATTAGTGAAATTCATGAATTATAATTCTAAATTGATGGTTTGTATTCAGAAAAAACTTTTAAAGGATTCCGATTTTGATATTAATGAAGACCTAACTTACATTAATATGAAACTGTTCAGTCATGCTCGCAAATATGCGAGCAATATTAAGTCGACTTGGTTTTCTGATGGTAAACTTTTTGTTCGTGGTGAGTTAGACGATAAAATCTATCGGATTAGGAACATGGAGGACTTTGAGCGCTATGATTTTTGTTAACTGCATAGTATGTTATGGGCCCTTAGCCATATATCTTTGAATTCCTGAGATTTGCATGATAACTTGTTTGCTATGGTTAATGATTCAAGCACGTTAGGTGAAAAAACAGCCCGAGAATAAGTGAAACACACGCCAAATCATTGTGGGAGAATGGGTTCAGGGTGAAGTGAACCAATTATATACATTATACTCTCAAACTTTGGTCAACCCAAAGACTCATTAAGCCTTATGTTTTCATCCCGCAGGGGTATATATAAGACCTGCTAGGAGAGACTGAATGCCCTAGGGGTCATAATCCCCAAATAGAGCCCTGCCAGAAGGGTAGCGAGCCCCTCTAACATCAACCTGAACCAAGGGGTCATAATCTCCTTGGACAGTCCCTACGATTCGACTGATTATATTTACATAAATAATTGAGTCTATGGGCCTGAAGTTGATCATTGGGAACACTTCAACCACGAACCAAAATTTATTTGTTTCAACATAAACCAATTTAAGTATTTACATAGCAATAATTTTCCATGAGAAAATTGTTCGATAGTCTTTCTTGACAAATTGTTCTTGAATAGTCCTTGCATAACATTAGTTGGTACCCATACAATGCACCAGATACCAGGAAGATGAATGGGTGGGTGGGTGGAAATTTTCTTTCTCGGTAACAAGACATATTGCTCTTTGTTGGGATATTTGTCAAAGTGAACTCCCTTATCACATTGACCTTTATTCTGCGTGTTCGTTGTTGACATATGATTGGTCAGATGATCTTTCATTCGGTTTACACGTGCCCAGGGAAACATTTGAACTTTGGACTATTGGATATCGCCTTTTTGTGGCTGTTGACAAGCTTATCCTGTTACTATGAGATTATAACTAGGTTTGAAGGTGACAAACGTGTTGTCTCATTAACTTGAATTTATATATTGTTATACATAAATTTGCTTTAATAATCATGGCATTGTTTTGTTGTTTTCTTTAATTAGCATTTTGTGTGTCAGTTTATGTATATTATTATTAAGCCTGGTTCACATATGCCTGCGATATGCCGGCGACGTCATTGTTTACAGCTGTTGATGCATACATTCTTTTGTGAATTATTTGGTTGAACTGCTAAAGACAATAGCCCGCGGACACACCGCAGGCATATGTGAACCAGGCTTAAGTCTTTCTTTTTTCATCAAATTATATTTCGGAGCAGCAGCAGGTGAGTAGATTTAATTATTATTTAAGCCTCCATATTGATGGGGGTTAGTTTGGAATGTTATAGAGCAGCTATCGGACTATTTAATTGCCGCATTTCAGTTGTTTCAACGGTGAACTTTTCATTATTTTTTTTTATATTATGGTGGGTTGCCTGCAACTTTTGATGGTACTTGCTCTTTTCTTTATGATATGCTTAGACGTGGAGTTAAACCCTGGACCTTACCAAAATGTTAATTTGAAAATTGCACACTTAAACATCCGTAGTTTGAATGAACCTAACAAATTTGGGGAGATCGCTTCTGCCATCTTAAATCATAAATTTGATCTTTTTGCATTATCAGAGACATGGTTGAATGATTCTATTTCTAATGACTTGTTTAGTATTCCTTGCTATTGTCCACTGATTTGTCTTGATAGATCAGACGGTAGGCGCTCAGGAGGTGTAGCTGTTTATGTTACAACTTCAATTGCTGTCAAACGTAGAAACGATTTAGAGACATGCGGCTTCCAATTGCTGTGGGCAGAATTGAAAGTAAGTTCTAACAATCTTATCTGCGGAATTTGCTATAGACCGCATGGAGGTGATTTAATTTTTAATGCTAGGTTTCTAGATAATTTGCAACGATGTTTAGATAAAATCAATATATCACAGCCTAATAGTCTTATTACTATTATCGGTGATTTTAACGCTCATTATGACTCGACAAATCAATCTGAAAGTACTGATTTCGGTTGCCTTTTGTATTGTTGGGTGGAATGTAACAACTTATTTCAAGTAATCACTGAGCCAACTAGAATTACACAGCACGGAGCAACTATTTTAGATCTCATTATCACCAACTGTCCAGGATATTTTGTTCATACTGCTACTCTCAGCCCGCCATCCAATTGTGATCATTCTTTGATTTTTGAAAAAATGAGTATAACTTTCACAAAACAAAAATGCTATAAACGTTTTGTTTGGGAATTTAACAATGTTAATGAATCGGAATTGTGCAATGCTTTAGTGACAGCCAATTTGGATGTTCTCACATCATATTATAATGACATGAATTTAATTTATGAAAAATGGTTTACCTGTTTTTATAACGTTATTGAGTCTTATATCTGTCACAAATTTTTCACAATGCGTCCTCGAGACAAACCCTGGATGAACAATAGTATTAGGCGAGCCATAAGAAAAAGAAACCGGTTACTTAAGATTCATGTTAAAAAGAGAACTGTGACTTCTTGGGACAGATACAGGCAGCAAAGAAATTTGACAACATCTTTAATTCGCTCAAATAAAAAGAAATATTTTTCTAACTTGAACGAACGATTGCAAGATTCCTCAACTAGTTCAAAATGCTGGTGGGGCATAGTGAAATATCTTTATAGTTTGAAAATGCAAATGTCAATCCCAATCTTGATTGAAGGTGCAAGGTATATTTGTTGTTCTAAAGAAAAATCGAACTTTTAATGATTATTTCTACGCTCAATGCCTTATTGATGACAGTTGTGCTATCCTTCCATCAAATATTTCGCATTTTCAAACTACTATTACTTTGTCAAATATTTATGCATCTGAGCGCGAGTCGTTATTGATGGTCAATTTTCTGAATGGAAAAACCTAAAAGCCGGTGTTCCTCAGGGGTCTGTTCTTGGTCCGTTGCTTTTCTTGATTTATATCAATGATATTACTGAAAATCTTGAAACGGACTGTCTTCTTTACGCCGATGATACTTCTCTTTATGATATTGTTGAAACACCAGCGGTGTCCTTGGTTAAATTAAATAATGATCTTATAAAAATTAATGAGTGGGCTCACCAACGGTTAGTCACAATAAATCGTGATAAGACTGAATCTATGATTTTTTCAGTTAAAAAGTATCAGGTCTATCATCCTGATTTGTTTTTTGATAACAAAAAATTGTGGACGTTACAGAACATAGTCATCTCGGGTTGACTTTATGAAGTAATCTTTCTTGGAAAGCTCATATTTTAAAAGTATATGAAAAAGCTTGTAGAAGATGAACTTTACTTAAAGGATTGAAATTTATTTTAAATAGGGGGACTTTGAACAGATTATACAAATCTCTTATTCGTCCACTAATGGAGTATGGACATGTCTTGTGGGATGGCTGTACGGAAGGCGAGGGCGATCTCCTCGAGTTTGTGCAATTCATCAGCAAAAATTGTAACGGGTGCTATGAAGGGAACTATTAGGCGTTCTCTGATGCACGAAATCGGTTGGTAAGATATGAAAACTAGACGTTCTATTCATAAGTTGATATTCTATTTTAAAATTGTTAATAATTTCACTCCAAATTATTTAAAAGAGCTAATGCCATCTCAGGTGTTTGAGCGAACTCATTATTCCCTGAGGTCGTGTTCAGACTATACTTTATTTCCAGTGCGTACTGAGCGTTTTAAAAAATCTTTTTTTCCTTCCACTACTATGGCGTGGAATGATATTGATTTTTCAGTGGGCAATCTTGAGTCAGCAATTTTGTTTAAATACGCTTTGTTTAGAATTTTTGACGTTCCTCATTACAAGAGGTTATTTAATTTTTCTCTCGACAGATATTTCTCTATCATTCATACTCGATTACGTTTAAATGTTTGTGCTTTAAATTACTATCTGTTTAAAATTGGGAGTAAACCCCCTCCCGAATGTTTGTGTGGTTTTGAAATTGAAAATATTACGCCTGTATTCAAAAAGCTCACTCACACTAACACTCAATGAGTGGACACTCATTCTTAATGAGTGCAACTCACCACTCAATGAATGTCCACTCACACTAACATAGTCTAATGCGACACTCACACTCCAACTATTCAAAGACACCACTCACACTCAAGTGAAGCTCCGATTTTGAGTAAAGTGTGAGTGAGAGGTATACGTCCCTTGAGCCGCACTCAGTTAGGCTCACCTTCTACTTGGTGATTCAAATATGATGGACACGTGGTTAAGAAGGTCAGAATTACTGGACAGTGTCGCAAGAAACAACAGAGATAGGAGGAGATCAAATATATTTTTGATTATGGGAAATATGACGAGGAGCAGTTTCGTTGCCGATACCGGGTATAAACTAAGGCCGGATTTCGAAAGTTACGGATATAATTAGGCCAGAAATATCTGCACACAACGACCGAGGAAAGCCCATTCTCACAGATATACAACTTTTGTTGATGCTCAGGTTTTTAAACTGCTTCGAGTCCATCTTCTTCACACCTGACTGGGAATTGAATTGTTCTGATAAAGCTTCCCACGTGTTAATTTTCTGTTGTATGGTTTTATAATATTATCATATTTTTATTTTCTACAAGATCTTTGTGCTTTCGCACTAATTAAGTTAAGAGCGACTTTTTCAATTGCGAAAAATATTGTCTACTTTCAGCCATATTGTTCAGCAACGCTGTACGAAAGCATTGACAAATCTACAACAGTCTCACTAGTTTATATACCTTCTTTCGTTAATTATACTTCAACATCAAACCCAAACTCCAGCAAGCCACACTCGAGTGAGCTCTTTGAATACAAATCTAGCTAATATTTTTAAGGGTGAGTGCTCCCTCGTTGAGTGGACACTCACACTCATACTCCACTCTCACTCACATTTCAACCCTACTTGAGTGCATCTCATTCGAGTCACACTCAAGTGTGAGTGTAAGTGAGCTTTTTGAATACAGGCGTTAATCATTATTTTCTTCACTGTCCGTTGTTTGCTGCTCCTAGACTGAAGTTGCTCTCCTCTGCTGCTCATATGCTTACCGATAGATGGAATGCAATTTCTGAATTGCAGTTATTAAGGCTTTTTTTGACTGGATCCTCGCAACTCACAGAAAATGAAAATATCGGAATTTTTCATAGTGTCCAATGTTTCATTAAAGAAAGTGGTCGATTTGCTCTTGTAGGGCCTTGATGACCAATTATTATTCTATCTATTTATAATGAACTGAATTGCAAATGCTAGTTTAATAATGTATATTGTATTTGTAAAAATCGTCGAGTGTCTGTTTTATGTATATCGTTGTAAATTTGTAATAGTAAGCCCTCTAGATGAGCATTATATGCTCTTAGTTCAAACTATATTATTAAATATTTATTAAATCAATTTCCGTATATATTTGCATCGTAGATTTCAAAAATATAAACCCTCATTGTGTGACAGGGACATTTTAAAAGACCTACAATACTTATTGATTATGACGATGATCAAAAAGTCGACTGAACTACGAAATTGGTGAGTAATTGGTCTGCCTTACTCTCGCAGTACCTATCACCATTTGTTGTTATAAAAGACGCAGGCTGTGGTAATTGCATTACTTTTGGATGGAAACGGTTTTTATCTACTGGAAGGTAGCAAAATAAGAACTGAGAATTACTGTACCTGTGCAATTTGTCCAGTTTTCTTCATATCCAATTTGACATTCACACATGAATGAACCAATGGTATTTGTACAGTTTGCATTTAAACCACATGGCCCTTCCATACATTCATTGACGTCTACAGAATTAAAGATAATATAAATCAAAAGCCATGTTTTTTAATTACGAGCACACCGGACACAAACAAAAAGCAAATTACTTTCCTGGTTGCATACAGTATACAATGTATTAAGTAACAAGACTTTCATTGGAAGGTGTTTTCGTCTCAAATGATACATTGTTTTTTTATTTTGTAAGTCAGAATGTAGCTATATTTGTTTATAGTAGAAGTGAGACAAGACAAAATCAAACAAAGATAGGATATTAAATATATCGTGTTTACAGCATCACAGTTATGAGCAAAGGCAATCTCCATTCAAGCGATGAACTACTAAAATAGAAAGTACGAAAATACTTTTTGAAGAGAATAAAATCGGTGAAAATAAATAAAATCCATATTGTGAGATTTACAATCGCACCACTAAATCCATAATATATCCATACTATCTCGATATTATATCCACTATATATCCATAGTATTGAAATACACCATTATTATGGATAATCAAAAATCCATCCTATTTCCAATAAAGGTCCATGCATACAATTTCCATCCTGTGGATTTTCAAAATTCTTTCCAGTGATTGTGACGTCATTGGCGGCATTCATTTGAACTGCTAAATGTGGCCTACCTCATTGGTTTTGCATGCTTCCTCCGGTAGATACGATGCTTTCTGAACAAGGTGACGTCATATATTTTGCATACTAATTACTTCCACTGCAAGAGTGGGGTATCATTACTCTGATACAAAAACCTGTTGAACCGTATGTGCCGACAAAGGTTTCATACCAAATTTTGAAGCTCCTTGAAACTGTTTATATAAAATTTTGAGGTAAGCGAAATTCTATATTTGCTCTATCTTTATGGTATTGAGCACTCTTTGCGTTTCGTATACACAAACCTACTCGTATATATATATATATATATTATATATATATATATATATATATATATATATATATATATATATATAAATTGTGTAATTGTACTCTCCGTAATATGTTAAGATGAAAATGTTCTAGAGTGTGTATTATATAATTTCCATACCCAGCGCAAGCAGAAAGATGTTGTCTGCTGCGGTTGGGTCTTGAAACCGCGATCTTCGAATTACTAGATCGACGCTCTACCAACAGAGCTACACGGTCAGACGGATTTAAGGCCGAAAATTATGAAATATATACTAAATGTGATAAAAATACTCGTTTATATTAATACAGTAATAATATAATAAATGCTAAATGCTTAATTATGCTTAATAATAATAATAATATCAATGCTTAATTATGCTTAATATTGCTTAATTATGTACAACCAAAGTACGAAAATTGAAGAAATATACGCAATGATGAAAACCATGATGAAGAATTGAACACCCTTGTACACATTGAGAAGCTATTAAAAGCTGTGGAGCAAGATGTTAAGGATTTGAAAACCTCTCTTGAATATGCTCATTTGTAAGTAGTCGACATAAAGAAAGAATTTGAAGAAAATGAAGAAGTTATACTGGAAGTCCAAACCAAAATCCAAAATATAGAAGAGACAAACCGGAAACTTCAGGATAGCATAACAGATCTGAAGGCCCGATCAATGAGGGATAATATTTTATTCTTTAATATATCTGAGGATGAAAATGAAAACACGACCGAAACTATACACGATATACTGGAAAACCAAATGGGAATCGAAGATGCAAAAAACCGTGTCAAAATCGACCGCTCTCACTGACTTGGCAAGCCAACACATCCATCCATCCGACGCACGAAGCCCAGACCGATTGTTGCCAAATTCAACTTCTTTCAAGACCGCGAGGTCATTAGAAAAAATGCTAGAAAGTTAAAAGGAACACGTAGGAATTTCAGAACAACCAGTCTAGATATTGCCAACTCTACAATCAAAATGAAAAAGGCCAAAGCGCAAGGTCACCGAGTTTGGCCGGTTCAAGACAGATTATATATAAACAATGCCGAGTTCAAACCTTCCAGTTAAGTGTCATTATTATCAATCGCTATATATCACCCCTATTATTTTACTATTTATCTATAAGTCGATATGGCTAATCTATCATTAGGTAAGAAAAAATGTTTTTCTTGTTTTCTTGAAATAAGTAAAAATCATAAAAGTATAAATTGTCTTACATGCGGGGGTTGGATTCGCGCACGCACTTCATGCATAAAATCACCTCTTGGATGTCAACAAACGGAAGTTGATATCTGCAACATGTGTTTAAGTTGCGCGCTTCCCTTTTACTCAATTGACTTAGATTGATTTAGAATTAAATTTTATTCTTGGTGATTTCAATCGAATTCCTAGCGATGAGGATTTGGATAGACTAACACAACTCAAATTTAACCCTTTTGATACCAACTACAGAATTTCAAACTGTCCAAATTATGAGAGCTATATGTCCGAAAATTTTGATAGTTTAACATGCGATTATATTTCCTATCAAACGAAATTAGCTCGCCTATAAACTCCAACATTAGTAATTTCAATTTTGTTAGTTCCAACAGAGCAAAGAAAAAAGGTGGTGGAGTAGGGCTTTATGTTTCGAATAATTTAAACTACAAAATACGAACTGATCCTAATATGTACGAAGAAGGAATTATTGAATCACTTTTCATAGAAATAATCTCAGGAACAAGTAAAAATATTATTGTCGGTACTATCTATAGACCACCAAGTGGCAATTTTGAAATTTCTGAAAACAAGTTTAATGAAATTTTAACTAAAGTTGATAAAACAAACAAAATAACTTATTTGACCTTTTGAAATCTGATATTTGCGAATACTCAAACAGATTTTGTGAGCAACTTTTTACATCTTCTTTCTTTCCGCTTATAAATAGATCAACTAGGATTACCCAACATACAGCAACTTTAATTGATAACATATTTAGTAACGATTTAGATCAATTGGAATTTAGCATAATTGGACTAATTTTCTCATATATTTCGGATCATCTTCCTATATTTCATTTAGCTTCTTTGTCCTCAAATACTGACGTTTCAGAAAAAGGAAATAATTCACACTACAATAGAACAGTCGACAAAGATAGTCTTGCTTCGTTTTTAGTTTCTGTCAAAAATATTTCTTGGGAAAGTACTTATCAAACAAATGATGCATGTGAATCTTATAATAACTTTCATAATAGCTTAAAAGTAGCAATTGATAAGAGTTTCCCTTAGTAAAAATGAAACGAAAAGCTATTGACCACAGAAAAAGTCCCGGGATGACAGGTGGTATTTTGAAATCTATATGCAAGAAAAACCAACTTTATAGAAACTCTTTGAAAAAGCCATCCTACAAAATTGAAATGAAATATAAAAAATACAAAAACAAATTGAATCACTTCATCAAAGCAGCAAAAAAAGCCTATTATGAGAAACAATTTATAAAACACAAAAATGACATAAAAATGACATGGCGAACAATCGATGAACTACTTCATAGAAGTAAAACTAAAATAAAAATGCCTGACGCGTTTCTAAAAAATTCCTAAGGACAGCAACACATCATTTGAAAGCTACCTTAAAGGCAATTATGTTGAAAGTATGTTTACTGAGCCTGCAACCGAAAATGAATTGCTAAATGAAATTATTAATTTAAATGAAAATAACAGTGCAGGCCACGATGAAATAAATGCAAAAATGATAAAACAATAAACTCTGAAATACTTAAACCTCTAACTTACGTCTATAATTTAACCTTCCTTACAGGGAAGATTCCAAAATTTCTAAAAATTGCTTTGGTTACACCTATTTTTAAAGCGAATGAGAGTGATCTTTTTGAGAACTATAGACCGATTTCGGTTTTGACTTGTTTTTCAAAATTACTTGAGAAACTTATGTATAAACGACTATATAATTATGTCGAAAAACAAAAAATACTAACTAAACATCAATATGGATTTCGCAGAAATAGATCTACTGAACATGCCATTCTAGAACTAACCGATAAAATTTCTAATGCAATGGATGAAGGAAAATACACAATGGGTGTTTTCCTTGACCTTTCCAAAGCTTTTGATACAGTGAACTTTGAAATTGTTTTTAAAAGGCTACAACATTGTGGAGTCAGGGAATTTGTCTTGAATGGTTTAAAAACTATTTGCATGGGCGAACTCAAATTGTGAAATTTAAACATCATAGGTCAATTGAAATGAATGTTACTACAGGGATCCCACAGGGTTCAATTCTTGGTCCATTGCAATTTCTTTATATATAAACGACATCGAAAACTGTAGTGATATTCTTTCTTTTGTATTATATGCAGATGACACGAATGCTTTCTATTCAAACTCGTGCTTGAAAACCTTATCTAGTACTATGCAGAATGAAATGAACAAAGTAGTGAAATGGCTCAATGCAAATAAATTATCGATTAACTCTTCTAAAACTAAATTTGTAATTTTTAAATAAAAAAATAAGTTATTGAATACGGAAGTCACATTGAAAATAAATAATAATTTCCTTAAGCAAGTCATATTTATAAGGTTTTTAGGTGCTGTAATTGACCAAAATTTGACTTGGAAGAACCATATCAGCTCAGTTCTCCAAAGCGTTATGAAATCTACAGGTCTGATTGCAAAATTAAGACATTTTACGAATAGAAACACCTTAAAATTAATTTACTATGCATTAGCTTATCTATACCTCACGTACGGAAATCTAGTTTGGGGAAATACATATCCCACAAGATTGCAAAAGTTAATGAATGTCCAAAAGAAAATTGTTCGATTGATTTGCTTCAAATTTTATACGGATCACTCCGAACCATTATTTTTAGACATGAAAATTCTGAATATCTGCAAAATTTATGACTATTTATGTAGTATATTCATGTCTCGTTTTAATTATTGTCAAAATTTACCAGACTTCTATAGTAATTACTTTAAGCAAAATAATGAATTTCACAGCTATAATACACGTAATTCCACCAAGTTACACGTTAGCTATACAAAAGAACGAATTACCGCAAATCTACTGTCTTCAACAAAGGCGTCTCTCTATGGAATAGTATTAATGAAGATATCAAAAAATACGATTTCATATTTCTCTTTTAAGAAAAAAGCAAAATTATATTATTTAGTATCTGATTGATGTAAATATTGTAAATTACTCTATCTCTTTTGTCTTTTCACTATTATGTCTGTTTGTAAATAGTATATTGCTCTTTATTCATGGCTATTGAAAAATAGGGGCCTTACGTAAAAGTCCAATTGGATTTCCAAAGGTCCCTAGCCCTTTATATTATTATATTCTCATATGCTTTGTATATATATATATATATATATATATATATATATATATATATATATATATATATATATATATATATATATATATATATATATATATATATATATTGTCCTACCAGTTTCACATACAACGTTTTAATTGTGGCAACGATATGTTTTTTTTCCCGATTTGCAAGTCTCGCAATTATTAGGGCGACTTATTTTTTACTTTCGGTGGGGAAACCTCTGTGATGACGACTTCCCGTTCAGAAAATGGATTTTGATATTATTTAGTCCCGATCGACGGACTACAGCAAGAGAGCGTCGTTTAATCTCCTCGTTAATATAGGGTAGCTTCATATAAATGCAATTCTCCTGATCGTTAATTCTCGGTTGATTGTGTTATACACGTTGAATGGAGGCTCTAATAAATGATTTGGGGTAGACATTTCTAGCAAACACTTGGGTTAGTCTACGCAAGGATTTTTTTCGTTTATTATCATCTGTTGAGCGAGAAACGGCACGGTTTATTTCGCCGATTAAAATAGCTCGTATAGATGCGAGGGATCCGTGACTGTCCCATGGAACGATGCAATTGCTGTGGATAGGTTTTATGTAGAGTTGTGTCGAAAAGTTATTCGTTACAGGGTTGAATGTAACCATAGTATCTAGAAATGGCAATTGCCCTTCGTGGGGCTAAATGGGGGATTATACCATGTAATATTCCTGCGTCTAGATCTTCTCTCTGTAGCTTGGTTGTTGGTTGCTATATATATATATATATATATATATATATATATATATATATATATATATATATATATATATATATATATATATATATATATATATATATATATATATACATATACATATATATATATATGTATATATATATGGAATATAAGAACTTCTAAGTTTGTTGAAGAAGGACGGAATATACTAGCTTATCTGTTGTTCGACTCGACTATCTTATCTGTTGATTTAACTCGATAAGTTACTTTATCTGCTTAAGGTGTCTAATTAGGTATCAAGAATTGTATAATATTCCAATAATCAAAACAAACTGATTTCAGAACAATTTTAACCCATCATCATATCATGTACATTTGCATGATATCGCAGATATCTCTAAGAGTATTAGATAACTGCCTCATTGCGTATTTTATTTTGTCAGAATATTATTAATAGTTCAATTGTAAATAATTTTCAATCTTTAACGTGCATATTCATGCAGCACTTACTGCATTGCATGTAACTAGCATGTATGCAACTTTTTAGCGTTATAACAGCACATTCAGAAAATTCCCAATTCCCGACAACTTCATCTGAGCCACGAAATGCTAAGCCACGCTCACCCAGTAAGCTAATTGTAAAATTCAATCTGGACGAATTGAATGTCAGATTTGAAACCAACGACTTCGATTTTTTGTAAACGGGGATTAAGTATAGATGCTTGTAGTCTCCTTCGCAGACGTTCTTATTGCTCCAATCTTCGCTATAACAAGAGTCCGCTGAACTGAGCTACTGTACACATTCCAATTCCCTCGCATCCATCAATAACACATACCTAAGTTTGAGGTTGTCTTCTTATCGGCGATGATTTATTCTAAGGCTGTCATTAACTTTGGAAAGCCCAGTTCGAGGCACCACCTTACAAAGACAATTCTGTTCCTCAACAGTAACTGGTTGTATTAAAGAGATTGAAGAGCCAAGAGAACTCAAGACAGTGAACCACTGCACATTTTGAATTTCGATTTTGTACTGTGTATTTAATATTGAACAAATATGTTATTAATAACTATACGTTTAACGTTTTCATTTCAAAAAGTCATGGTATTAAAGAGAAAGCAAGATACATTTTATACCTATTAATTTAATATATTAAAGGTTGAAATGAACCATTTGTAAATTTGCTTAACTTGTCCTTATTAATAAATTGTATGCATTTTGTTTAGCTGATTTATCATGATCATGGCAGTTAAATGTTTTAATACAACGTCCAACAAGTCAACTACAACGCTATATTGTTTCTTGAGATTTGTTTTTAAAATCGGTAGGTAAAAAAAACATGAAGTTCAGAGCAAAAATAAGTGAAAATATCATACGGAAATATATAAAACCGCGCAGGGGACTAAAACTGACGTCCAACAGCTTCCTCAATTTCCGCCATCCTTGATTTTTTTTTTTGCTTCACTTGGCCTACTGCCAAAACATTAGAAGTTCTTATTCCATATATATATATATATATATATATATATATATATATATATATATATATATATATATATATATATATATATATATATATATATATATATATA
>CACRXK020003027.1:0-31580 GCA_902702795.2 Paramuricea clavata | reverse complement strand
ATTGGGGGGGGGGGGGGAGGGAGGCACATTTCCTGGGACACCAGTGCCCGCAAGTCCTGGGACACCAGTGCCATATAATTTACCAAACCATGCCGTATGTATGTTTTTCGTGTGTTTCGAAATCCTAGCTTGGGCTGCATGGTTCCTTGATATTCCCAGACACACCGACTCACACACTCTAGTTTGTGGTAAGGTCTTGGGTGCGAAACATTTCAACAGCAAAGTACTTGGGGCAGCGACCAGTGGCGTGAAGGCAGTAGGCATGGTCTCAAAAGCTTCTATAGGGGGCTCCGAAACTGCATGAAACTGAGACCAAAATTGTCAATTCTAACCAAATTTGGAGATGGCCTCCCCTGATGAACGGGAGTCAGTGCGCCACTGGCAAGTCAGACGCGCTAAACGCTCTCAGTTTTCGGTCAAGGGACAAACGTGCCAAGCAGATGACAGAACAATAAAAGATTAGGAGGCATGTTAGAGTAAAAACGTGTGAACATGGAGCCTGCTCAGCAGCCCCTACCCGAAAATTTGAATAATAATAATCATTAATAAATTATTGGACAGGATTAATCTGCAACTCCGGTTAACTTAGGCGTAGTTCAAACGTCGAACTTCACATGAACCAATTCTAATTTCAAGAGTTAAAAAAGACCGATCCAACAATAAGATTCAATCGCTTCTCGGGAATTTCGCCTTTGAATCGAGTCGGATTCACTTCGAACTTCGCATGAACAACCGTAACAAACCATTTTTATATGCCATTAGACATTTAGACTACCACTGTCACTGATCATATATATAAGTAAGTATATATATATATATATATATATATATATATATATATATATATATATATATATATATATATATATATATATATATATATATATATATATATATATATATATATATATATATATATATATATATATACCGTTTACCTTTTTCGAAAATTATTAGGACCGGCTCGTAATAATTAAGTTCGACCTCTGAATCAAGTTAGATTTAGGTCGATTCTAGGTCGACTCAATCACTCAAATGGCACAAAAGATCGGTTCATGTCAAAGTTCGACGTTTGAACTGCATGGACAGTATATAATCCCACATTAACAAACCTTCGAACCAGTCTTCCCAACATCTTGTTTATAAACATATGGAAATGTTTTTCCGAAAATCTTGTCTGGATCAACAAAAATTATATTTTTTAAAGTTTGGAAATGAACAGACATGCTTCTGACTCACAAACCAAAACAGCAGGTTAATTTTTAACCCATGCAGCTAGGGTTAACGCTAGTCCAGCTTTTAACAATTGGCCCCTGTAGTCAGGATTATTTTGCCCACGTAACATGGTACAAAGACAAAGTGTCGAAAGTTTAAAACTATAGATAGTGCATAAAAAGTGAAACTGTTATTGTTAAAAGCAATTTATTTTTAATCTTTCGACCCTACGATATCCACACCATATGCATTACAATACTCGCGTAAACCACCAAATCCTTATAAAGTTTAACTGAATAGAAAACAATTTTGTTTACTTTCACAGTGTATTAAAACACCATTATCATATCAATTAGGTGTTAATGAGCACTAGATTATCGGTATCCATACTTCTACGTGTTTCTTTAAAAAACAAGATTATCCGACAAGCGTACATACGATTATCAACTTTCCGACATTATAATACATCTACACGGGTCATCTACTTAATGCTCTTTTAATTTAATTGTTTTGATATTTTTAGACTGTAAAATATGCTATCCGACGTTTTAAGTACTTTTTAAACTTTACCGCAGAGAATGGACTAATTGACCGACAACAATTATATGAAGGTTAAATCCAACAGGAGACTTGCTTCGAATACACAAACCTTTGAGAATAATAGTGTTGTGGTATTTTTAGTCATATTTCCGCTAAATATAGTTTTGTTTGGAAACTGCATGAATAGGTCGTAAAGCAATACAAAAATAGAATGCACAATCTAATGTTAGATTCATTGGTATATAGGAAGGGTTCAATTAATTTAATTAATATGGGTGCTCACTTATGGGAACGAGCAAATTTCCACTGCATCTGCCATGCACCAAACACAAGATGCAAATAATGCGAATGGCCGTTTTTATACTAGAGACGCATTATGCGTCTTCTATATTATTCGTCTAGTATAAAGACGGGAAGAACAATCCGACTATCTATCAGACGAATACGTTCATAATTGAGCGAACAAATGTAAAAAAGGCATGGGTACTAGATCTCATTTTGGCGGCAAAATTCAACGATGTTCACGCCAATTAGTCTTCTTTGAAATCTTGATTGATTTCTTCTATAATTCAGTTGAAATCTCTTCGAATACATTTTTATTAGCCGTTTTCTTGAGGGCAATCGTATCAAGTCTGTATATGCAGACTCTGTCTTTTCGTCCACAAGGTCTTTTTGTCCATTGACGAGACTAGTTCGCCACTTTTCTGATGTTGAAACAGCTGGGGGAAGCAGCCGAAACATTAAGAGGAATATATTTCCTTAAATATAATATTTAAGGGTTTAAAGTTAGGAACCTCTCGAATTAAAATATTCGTATTCCTACTCTTAATATTCTTATTTCTACCCGATCAAACTCTCCATGCAGAGATCGCGGTTAAAATCATCCTCGGTCCCAGGTCAGCCGTGAGGCCCGGCATGTACTAAAACACGGAACACTAATCCGGAACACCGGAACAACCTGGAACAGCCCGGAACACCTCCGGAACAGCCCGGAACACCTACGGAACAGCGCGGAACACCTACGGAACAGCACGGAACAGCCCAGAACACCTACGGAACATGGCGGAACACCTACGGAACATGGCGGAACAGCACGGAACAATCCGGAACAGCCCAGAACACCTCCGGAACAGCACGGAACAGCCCGGAACACCACCGGAATAGAACGGAACAGTCCGGAACAGTTGGAAAAGGCCCGGAAAACCACCGGAACACCTCCGGAGCTGTGGCCTTTAACCATCAGTTTAAGCGCCAATTAGGGCTCGAATTTGAGGCTATCTTTAAATGAATGGGGAAATGCGGGAATGGGCAATGCTACAACTTCATTAATATGATACGCATTAAAACGTATGCCATGAACTTCTTTTGTTGTTTCAGAGTACATTTTTTATACTCGTGTTTTTAGTGATTTTCACAACTGTCTAACGTTTGTTAAAAAAATACGTCAGGACTCAAGCCTTTGCCAGTTTCATATATTTAATATAATCTAGTATCGTAATAACATAATTAAACAAAACAAAATATAAAAATACGTTTATCAGGATATGTACAGTGGAGACCTGAATTAAGAGCAAAAACTAAGATATAGACCATTCCGAATTACGCTCTAGAATAACACCATGTTGAGGTACAGTGCTTATAAGTACTCAAAAACGGCATGTAGTAAAACACTGACTGACTCCGGTGGTGTTCCGGTGTTCCGGTAGTCAGTGTTTCACTACATGCCCTCAAAAACGTTAGTGTCTGAGAGTGTCTACGGTCATTGTGAAACCTAATTGAGAAATAGTCTATGGTATAACATTTTTGATGCAGTATATGATCTACGCCGATAAAGCCGGACACTGACATTTTCGCACAGGCGCCAAAATTTAAACTCTTCACATGAAACAACTTTAATTATTCTTTTCAAGTTAAAATATTTAGAATAGACTATAATCTAAACGCCAAGCGGATTTTCTACCTCCGGCCACTGACAATATAAACTAATTATAAACTAATTAATAATTAACAGTTATTCTACGAACTCGAGTCGAATATGAGCTGATAGCCGGTGAGGCGCGTAGCGCCGAATCGGCTATCGCTCATATTCGACGAGAGTGAGTGGAATAACTGTTTTATTATATACACAAGGTCTGAATTCACAGACTTTGCTTTTCGAATATTTTCAATATTTTTCTATTTTGTTTATGTTTTTATCTTCGCTCTTTCGGCCGATTATTTTTTCAAAAATATATATTTTTAACCATTTTAAATATTAAAAATTTATTTGCTAACCTGAAAACAATTTGTGGGAGTTTTTTCATTGTGTTTTTAATCCTGTGAAGGCTATAAAAAGCGACAACTTGCCGTTTTCTCGTTTGCAAAACATCGTAAATTCAGTTTGGCCGCCATTTTGTTTTTCTCTACTAGCAGGATATGAGCTAATATCCTGCTAGTAGAGAACCAATCAGATTGCAGAATATCTCATATCCAGACCTTGTGTATATAATTAAAACTAAGATCTATAATTGTGCTAAGCAACAAAACTCCGGCAAAAATGTATAGTTAGTTTGAAGAAAACACTGTCCAACCTATACTTTTTCATCCAAATTAAAGGACCCAGCCAAACTCCCCAACAAGCCTTTGGACGTGTTCTAACTTGAAAAGTTGTTGGAATTCTGGTTGAACCAAGAGGACTCTCCCATTGAAACTCAGATATTGAACCAAGAGGACTCTCCCATTGAAACTCAGATATTTCGCTCGGATGCATGACGCTTTCATATGAAAATGAACGTTAATTCAGGTTTCCACTGTACATTGCCTGATAAAAACTTATTATTATACTTTGTTTGATGTAACTACATGTTAATACAATATGTATATACTAGATTATATTAAGTTAAATACATAGATATAGGAGACCTAGATTGCGGACTCGGCTCAACCGGCGTGACATATTTTGAAAATCCAAGATGGCGGCTCAACCGGGCAAAAATCATAGAACAACATAGGGAAAAACCATGTTTTTTGCATTTTGCGTCGTCCTACAGCTTCCGATCCCGTTCTATCACTTCATTTCGGCAAGAACTAACTGGTGTGAAGGTTTTGGATGAATATTTGTTACAACTAATACAATTTACAAATTACAATTCAAGCGGGCAAGATTGGGCAGGCCTGCAGTTTCGCGCGCTTTTCGTCTTTAGTTTCTTCCTGTTTTAATATTCCTTCAGTCTTTTACGAGTTTTTTTCTCAAGTAATGTGATATATATCTAACTATTCCAAAAGCTACTACTGTTTATTTTGTTCTTTCATTGTTATTTCGACCAAAATACAGTATTTTCATCTGAAAATTCTAGGGCTTTCTATTCTATTAAAATATCTGGGGGGTTTTATCGAAAAGAATGCTTGAATGTCGGCCTGAATCGTGTTCATCGTATTAGTGCAAGGCAGACGTGGGGATTTAAAAGATGGTATTCGCTTTTCCTTCCATAAGTAAGTCTATGAAACACACACATTATATATTTGTACACTATATAAAGTCTATAACTTACATCATATAAAACAGAATAGTTTAATATTAATAGAATAAAAACAATTTGTTTTGTAAATACTGTAATGACAACGTCACAACAAATGTAGTTTTGAGTTTGCTAGCTACAATATAAAACTATTTACAGTTTTAATAAAAGAATATTAGACCAAACAACTTGTTTTGACGTCTGTGTCAATCTGTGTTAAGAGTCTCTCTCTCTATATATATGCATGTTGACAACAACTGTCATATATAGAGGTCCTTGTCCTGTTCAAGGTCAAAAATGTTTTACTTTTGTTCACATCAGTGAACCAAAAATACATCTTTCCCTTTGCACTATTGGATTTCCTATAACCAATCCCAGCCTGCTAAAAAATGAAATGGGCAGACTGGATGCCAATCAAATATCCAGTCTTGTCAGGGTTCGCACACTTTCTCCGATTTAAAATTCCATGACTTCCCATGACTATTTTTTTCAAAATCCATGACCTGGAAGTCTGGAATTTCTGAAATTCGTTAATATTTTAACGATAACAGATATAGTAAAAGAACAAAATTCACTTCGCTCTTGCAAAAATCTGTTATATAACAGCAATTCATATTATTGTTATGACTGGTAAATTGAAAACAGCAATTCATATTATTGTTATGACTGGTAAATTGAAATAAGTAATTTTGATTTTCCAGGATTTCCAGGCCTGGATTTTGGAATATTGAAATTCCATGACTTTCCAGGACCCGTACGAACCCTGTCTTGTGTGAGAAACACTTCACACCCGATGATTATATTAACCCATCGAGTTGCAATGCGCCCTACTTTATTATTTTACTCTGTCTAACGCCAGACAATTTTACTCATCAAGGGGAGAGCAGTGGCACTTAATGGGTTAACTGGCCTATCTGCCCATGTGTCTAGTTAACCCATTGAGTCGTTTTGTGCCCTATTTTATTATTTTACTCTGTCTAACGCCAGACAATTTTACTCGTCAAGGGAAAGTGCTGATGCTTAAGTCAGCTGTCTCAAGGGGAGAGTGCCTGAAGGGGAGAGTGCTGATTGTGGAGAGCAATCAATAAAAGGCCAATCCAACTTATCCAAGAAATATCTAAACGAAGATGCCGTCCCATCTATTTTTGATTATCAATGATGAATCAATCAGGTTTCTTGGAGAGAACTAGATACTGTGAAGGTTTTTTATGCATACCAGACAAATTAGTCAGTTTCTTCAAACTAGTTTCCATTGAAAACTTTCGCTGTCACTAGTTCTATCTACAAACCTGATTGATTCATCACTTTTCACTGTCCAGGCCATATAGACTTGAGATCCCTTGACATCTGCAGCAGCAAGGAGGTTGTCAAAGTCACACTAAACAGAGCATCAGAATTTTCGCACCAGCAGACCAAATAAATCAAGTAAAATAGGTTTTAACTTCAAAATACTTCACAATATTATTCCCTGTTATATATCCCAACCGAGATCCTCGAGAAAAAAAGCACCCAAAGAACCAAAACCTTTTTTTGCTGTAACAAAATGTCTCGAACTGCTCAACCGACTATGTGATGATTTTCAGATAACATTTAGCGATCGATTATTTCGTCTTTATTAAACTTAAATTGTACAAATATTCATCCAAAACCTTCACACCAGTCAGTTCTTGCCAAAATAAAGTGATAGAACGGGATCGGAAGCTGTAGGACGACGCAAAATGCGAAAAACATGTTTTTTCCCTATCTCGCTCTATGATTTTTGCCCCGTTGAGCCGCCATTTTGAATGCTCATGAGTGTCACGCAGGGCAATTGCTAGATAGTATACTTTATATATATATATATATATATATATATATATATATATATATATATATATATATATATATATATATATATATATATATATATATATATATATAAACCACAGAGCGTTTTTAGCTGATAAACTCCCTTGTCCGCATGAGGAATGTCAGTATAATTTATCTTGCTATGATCAAGATGGTTTAGACCACCATTACAGGACAATCCATAAATGTCCTGTAACCTGTTATTTCACGCTTTCAGCTGATATTAAAATTTAAAAGGCGAAAAGTCTTATTGTGCCAGAGAACTGAGAGAAGCACTCAAAGGAAACACTGTCATGTTTGGAAAAGCTATCGATTAACAACCAATCGAAGGTATTCGTAAATCTAGAGTGTTGAATGCCTTTAATTGGAGCCAGCGAGCAATATAAAAACAGGTAGGTATTTTATTCAATTTTATTTATGCGTTTATATCTTTATATTTCACGATGAAATGCACTCTTAAACTCTTTGGATTATAAAGAAAACAGCTTTTGCTGGGTGTTTTTTTTGCAACCTGTGTATTTCACAATTTGGTTGCCGAAACTACAAATTTTTGTTATTTATAAATTACTTTATAAAGTGCTATTAACTCCAGATTTTGTGTAATATGATTATGTGCCAACTTAAAACTTTGCATACAAGGCTATTAAATCAATGACAAGACTTTTGGAGCATTCAAATATTTCCCAAAATACCTGTAAAATAACAAAATATACCCCCCCCCCCTAACTAAATGTTACTGTATGATGAAAAGACGTTACATTGGCCATTAACAACACATTGTTGGGGGCAATGGGGGGCACAGGGTTGTAGGGATAATATAGAAGCTCAGGTGGCACATAACTCCTATCATAGCCTTAATTAAACAATTTGGAAAACCAGAAATACTGTATCAATGCACTGGGGGCAATCTGGCAATTACTTCTAACTATGTTCTGACAATCCTTGCACTCATAGTCCATGAAATGGGAAGGTAATTTCTACCTTGTATCATGGCCAACGTTTAGGGCCACTTTCAGTGCCGTAGCAAGCTCGATAATTGGGGGAGGCTCATATTCATATATTCGTGTTCTGCGTTATTAATTTCTTTTGAAATTGATTGTTTTTATGGACTGTGAATATGAATATATGAATATGAGCCCCCCCCCCCAATTATCGAACTTGCTACGGCACTGACTTTTGATTGTTATACCATTAAGTCTGATAATTGCACCACCAATGGTTCTGGTATCTCTTGTTTTTCCCATCATCATTTCTGTACTCAACTTTACAACATATAATATATTCTTGTTTATCTTACAATTGGGACACCATTTATCACACAATTGGAAATTTGTCCTGACTCACCCTGGTTTCCCAATTAAGCCCTAGAGTGACAGCACTCTCCCTGGATGAGTAAATTGTCTGGTGTTAGACAGAGTAAAATAATAATGTAGGGCATATCAGGGTGCATTGCCACTTAAAGGGTTAATCTTGATCTGGGTGGCAAAATACTGCAGTACCAAGCAAGATGTATGGAAATTGAAGACACAAAAGCTGAATTAATTTTGAACCATTTTAATTGGACTTCTTCAATGGAATTATTAACAGTGAATAATTTTAAATTAATTTAAAACTAAAATGTATTTTAATTACAGTTAGTGTACATGATGTAGTGGAGCATGTCTATTATATTAACTTAATAAAGCTTTATACTTTCATATGTTATCTGCATGGTGGGGGGTGGGTGGTTGTGCAGAAAAATTCAGGGGTGGAAGGTGAGTGAGGGGCACGTAGCCACAGAATAAGGCACACAGAAGGTTGACTCGAGTAACCGTTGCCACGCCATGATTCATCAAAATGCTGATGCCATGGTCCTAGCCAGTGTGCGTTTAAGAGGGATTCCCCCCTGGACGTTCACCATTTTGAATAATATCAGGGGAGTGAATACCTCTCAAACGCGCACTGGCTAGGACCATGACGTCAGCATTTGATTACGGGTTACGCCACTATCATAGGAAAACCCAAGAAGTCGACCTTCTGTGTACCTTATTCTGTGACGTAGCATCCTGAGGAAGATTAGCCAAAACACAATATACCAGACAAATATAAAAATATTAAGTCATTTGTAATACAATGTAATGAATTGGATTAATCATGTATTGCATATGCACATCAGCCTTTACACATGTAAAAAGAATATATTTGTTTATGTTAACACAACACCCTTTTCTTTTCACAGTTAGGAAATATGGCTGCCAAAGCTCTTGAAAGGTGGCTTTTTACACTAAGATCATCAGTAACAACATCCTCTTGTTTAAGTCTCAACCCATCTGTTTTGATGCATATATTCTTTAAAGAGCCCTGACGATCTCCAGGAACAAATGTGCTAACATCACCTGCACATTCAAACAAGTGACTTATTAAAAATACAAGTTCCAACCTTGAACAACTTTCCTGCATTTAGTTCTTGCCTTCTTGGTAATCCCGGACTCTTAGAATCTGGTGTTAGGTCGTGTTTGACGTCAAATGGCAGTAACTTTCTCGCTTTAGGAGTTCTAGGAGTGCTGGTCTTAGGACATTCATCTGAATTTCCGGCTCAAAGGGTCAACAAATTCAAGACATTCAAGTGGTAGAATGTATTATATTATCTTTTAGACTCACCATCTAAGTTCATCAGAGTCCGCCATTTTGAAGTGCTCCAGACTTGACCAATTGAAGGCCGATATACTGTACTTGATAAAAATACGCACTTTGCAGAGACTACATCATAAAATGATCGATTTATGTATACCAATGTCAAAAAATCCAAAATTGAAGCATAAAATATTAGTTTGCAAGAAAAACAATTTCTTGCAAGAAAAATCACAGTAATCTGCCAGTCGCTAAATTTTCTTCTTTCGCCCTTGCCGTGAGCCTCTACGCGCCCACTTCTGGCCGCTCTTAAAGCGACTGGGGACGAGTCTGTTACAAGGGTACTATATCCATAGGCGTACGGGACGGGGGGTACCCCCCAAAAAGATTACAAAGTCGAAAAGTCGGGCAAATGTTCAACAAAAGTCGGGCAAATGTTCAACAAAAGTCCGGCAAAAAGTAGTCAGTCGGGCAATCAGTGGGTTATTATGAAAATAAATGGGACAAATTCTGTCAATTTTGTGGGAAATTATGTCAATTTATCGATGTTTGGGAAAATTTGTTTGATGTTCCGAGAAATTTAGGTTGTCCGAAAAATTTTTGGACTGCCCAATTTTTTTTTTGGCGGGGGGGGGGTCGCCAAAATAAATTGTTCCGGAAAAAAAAAATTTTCGGCACTTGTCGGGCACAATCCGGAAAAGTCGAGCAGGTTTCTTTCCTTCCAGTACGCCTATGACTATATCTATTCTTCGTAAACTTTACAAGTTTATTAACCTATAAAGAAATACTCGGATGCGTTATTGTGGGCTGTTTGTTTGACAGGATCGACAAATCACGATCTGTTTGTCGTGATCGACAAATCACGAAAAAATCCTCTTCACTACTAATCAAGTTTATACATTTTCCACGACATTCACGACAAATTCCTCTCACTTTGATGTCAACAGCAATTTGTCTTGAACGATATCCAGGTCGATAAGCATATAGCCCTACGGTGGTGGTGATAAACATCAAGACCTCGAAAACATTTCGCCGTGGTCATATTTTACGTATCGGGGCCCTCTGGCACTAATATATGTGCTGTTGAGCCCTTATGAATTATCTCCATTACCGTGGTCGCAATAACTCAGGTCCTTAATTTCTTTCTATTCCAAGATGGTCAGCTATTATCGCGCAGTACAATTTTGTACTGCCACGGATGATCTCGTATCAGAGCGATGTTCTTGGCTCTTAAATTTCATGAGTGAAAAAATTAATTTGCATTGCGGATTTTTCGACCGTCGTTGTGCGCAATTTTTAACAATATTTTGCTGATTTGAGTGAAAAAATGAATACGCAATGCGGATCTTTTTCTTGCATCAATTGAAGGTACATTTTTGAGCGACTATTCGAGGCAATAAAATAATCAGGGGAATTTAAACAGGGGAATTTAATTTAATTAGTATTCAAAATCTCATTAATAATTCATGAGGAAAACACAAAGAAAAATCATAAGCGTGTCGTATCTTTGTATGTGATAGAGATTTCCCTTGATTTACATAAACTTTATCTTTGACTTTCTCGACTTACAACGTATTTTTTCAAAATTACTTCGTCAATGAGACAATAAATTTATACTAGATTGATAGTTTTTGAAGCAATTTAAAACATTTTGCAGTGCACGTTTTATCAGTCCTAAAGATATTCGGCTTCGCCTCGTATCTTTATATCTGATAAATGTTTTAAATGGTACATAACAGCATTATATAGCTCTTTTATCGACTGGCCCAAACTTGATCATTTTCGACCCAATTGTTTCTTATGCCGTAAATGTCTCAACCTTTGATTTTGTCCTACTATAAATATAAACATGGCACTTTGAAAGACGGCTCCCTTGCTACTCATCAAATTTATACATTTTCCAATACAACACGAGAAATAGAACGTAGCTGAACATATAGAAAACTCGACTAAATTTATCAAGCCATAAAATGCTCCTAAATTCTTGCTTCTGCTTGTAATAGTATAGCGTTTCTGGATCCAGTGTTACTTCTGTTGCAGTTGATTCCTCCTTACTCTCATTCTGCTCACTTTGCTCAATTAGAATAGAACGGTAACGTTGCATCATACGTTGTTTAGCTTGCAATGCTTGATCAGTTTTCGCACTGGAGCTTGAATTCATACCACCGTTACCTTCACCCATTTTCTAAATAAAAAACAATTAATTTTCTAATTAATTTCATCAAATATTTTCTGATCAAACGAGGATGAGATTTGATGAGAGTTGGCAGTATTCATTGTTACCAGGGGATATAGATTAACAAAATAAAGGTTTGAAGAGTGTTCCAACTAGGTTTTAACTGAATACGAGAGTTTTGGAAAAGCATGAAGAACAGCCAACTAACTAAGATCACGTGACTGCCAACTCTCATCCTCTTCTGATCTCGGTGTACATTTCCCGACATGATGGTAACGGGGCGGATTGAAATATGCATAATTCAGCGGCAAGAATCCTCTGCCGATGAGGTGTATTAAAATTGTCTGCTAATGTGAAAATTAGTTAATAATTGTTGCACTCACCTTTCCGGAAAGGGGATATTCAGGCGAAACCTTCCGTAATTTCCTCAAGTGTGTCTGATGCTTCAATGTCAGCAGTAGTATATACTGCAAGAGGGTAGAAAACACGAAACCAAAGGAAACCAGGAAGTAAATATCAATAGCTTTTACATAACTAACTTTGGGCATTCTTGAATTAACTGACGACCATATTGTCGCGGTGGTCAGAAGTGTAGTTAAACTTAGGGCGACTCTGGCAGGTGTGGCTCTGGGATCCACCCAGAACGAAAATCCTGCCAACATCACTAAAAATACGCATGGTGTGTAAACTTGCATCACGAAATATCCCAGCCGTCTTTGGAATGTGAAATATGTGTGGAGGATAGAGTACTTTCCTAACAAAATAATAACGCTTGACATCACATACAAAATAAATCATGTTTTATCTAGTACTTATAATCTGTCTATAATTATAATCAGTTCACACAAAGCCAAATTAATTCGCAGCCGTCTGATTTGGCTTTTCGAGTTGACACGGGACGCTTGAAACCGGACAAATCGAGCATAGCTCGGATGAGTACTAGAAATTGGAACCGGACGAATTCGCGCACTGTATAGCCTACGTCATAAGCCGTGTTTAAACTACGAGCCTAAGCCTGGCCTGGGCCTACCTTTGGACGTGATTTTTGTAGTGTAAACGCACTTCGGCCTGGCCAAGGCCAGGAAATCCGGACCACCTGTTTTGATGGGCCCAGATTTCCTGGCCTAGGCCAGGCCGAAGTGCGTAATTTACACTACAAAAATCACGTCCAAAGGTAGGCCCAGGCCAGGCTTAGGCTCGTAGTGTAAACACGGTTATAGACTCTCTAGTAAATTGTATTTGTTTCGACTTGTCAAGTTTTTGACTAAAATGTGTATGTATTTGATTGATAACGAGGCCATAAATATAGCGTACATGTGTCATATGACTCCTTTTCGTACTTTCACAGATACGTTTCGAAAAACATTTTACAACAAAAGTTGTTTTTAAATTATTAATTTTCCTTTTCTCAATTTAGAAAATACCAATTGTTTTAATGTTGTTGGAAGTACCATGAATTTCATCAATTTTCAGTAAATGATATAAATCATCGTATATTGGACTGATAAAAAATAGGATTTAGCATTGAAATGGGCTGAGAATTGCTCAATATAAATAATGTTACCCTGGTTGTGACGTCAAGCATATCCATATCCAAGATGGCGGAATGCATGATGATTTTGTTTGAAATAAAGTATAATATTTTTTATACCAAGAACGATACAGAAAATCTGCAACAATGTTTCGAAATATATTGAATCCCTCTACCAAATGGGAGAAATTTAATTTTTATTGCTATTTCCCTTTAACTAAGTTGTAATTGTCCAATTTAATTTGGGTCCAGCTTTGAGCTACACGCTCATTAATCAACTACTTCGATTTAATTATTTGTTAATTAAATCACGGCCATGATTAAATGTAATTATTACCTATAGGGTACACTGCCTCTGTCTCACTGGTTTCAACACGAGTTACCAAAAACTGCGATAATTTTTTAGCAAAAACCGTAACGGCCGAACTTCCTTTCCACGCGTATTTCACATGATTGGCTGGATAGTTGTCTACATTTGAATGAAATGAAAACATTGCAAAACTAAGAGTGTGAAAATATTTTATTTTGGAATACGGGATACCTCAAAAGCGGTACTAAAACTTATGTTTGCGATGTTGTCTCTGAGTGTGTCGACACTGGGCAAGCTGAAAAGTTTGCTTGACCGCGATGGGAATCGAACCCGCGACCTTTGGTTTTGCTCAGTGTGATAGCAAAGGTCGTGGGTTCGATTCCTACTGTGGTCAAGCAACCTTTTCATCTTGTCCGGTACATGCGGGTACACTCAAAGCAACATCACATACATATATCTTCACCTGAGTGCACACAATACCAGAAACAAGAATTCAACTATTAAAACTGTATAAGTATAGGGCCTAATAGGAATTCAAATGGGTCTTGGTTTTTATATCTTTCTTCTAAATCTAACCATAGACATTCAAAGGAATTTGAATGTCTATAATCTAACCGCAGATGGTATATATAGAGAACATGCAGCAGTATCACTTTAATACAAAGTACAGTAAAGAAAATTACTTTATATAATAGTACGATGTAATACACTCCGTATACAAGAAAACACATGTAACATGTATATTCCGTACAATTCACACAGTGGTGGTGTAGTCTAAAATTTAGCAAGAGCTGCTCTTTAAGGAAGAATGCACCGCCGGAAAGTCTTTATTCTTGAATTTCTGAAACACGATTTCTTGCATGTATTTTAAGTGGTTATAAATGCATAGTTTTATCATAGTAAGACAAGCAAATCACTACTGGGTTCAATCACACTACCATCCTGGTATGACTTTAAAAAATTTAGAAGAAATAAATTGGAATAACTGGCGGTTTTTAAGGGTGCAATAATGCGAGATCGTATTAAATTGGAAAAAAACCTATTGTATTATCAAAGATTATTTCCCCTCCCCCCTCTCACACACACTGAATGGAAATATGAACAAGGCCCCCTGACACACCCCTTCCATTACATATCCCTGAATTCAGTGTGCATTACTTACAACTCACGAGGGTTAAAGGACAAACTTGCACATCAAATGGATAGGATGAGAGTTCCATAGGACAAAGCGCTCTGGCTGTAGCTCTGTAAGAAATATACGTGAGTCGATATTTTTGTTGATACATCGGTACTGTACTTCTGATACACCCTGTTATATTGTAAGAAACAATATAGATATGTGATGTGAACGTTAATACTTATAGGAAACTATTATGAAATATATACATCGCTTCATCTATGCCTCGTGTCTCTGTGTCTCTCCTTCCCCGTAAGTCCTCTTCCTCGAATCCCGCTACACAGTTCACTTCCGTCTATACGCACTTCCGCTACTAGAACACAACATCTCCCTTTTACTTTAGAATATGAAATATACTTATGCAAACAATCATGCACCTAAATTATGACCAAAATTCAATAGTTCTGGTTTAAATGTCAACCTAAACAATAGTACCAATATTTTAACAGTTAAGTTTCTTCGCGCAAGAACCGAGGTCTTCTTCGTACTCTTGCCGGATACCTTCGTGGAATATCTTGTGGCTGTTCGTTATTATCTTCATCGTCCGTTACATCGCTAGCGCTGTCGTCGCATTCCTGTTCATCAGCACTTTCGTCTTTCGAGTAAAATCTTTTGAAATGCGATACGTTTCAGGTGGTAGTGAGATCGTGTCTCGCTGCGGTTATCTTTGTGCCATTAACTTTCGTTACAGTCAAAGGTGTTGGATCAAAAACAGTACTAAATTTGTTTTTTCGTTCTTGTTTCACCAAAACTTTCATTCCTACTTCGATGTTTGCTTTCCGAGCTCGTCGTCTTTTATCTGTATACTGCTGCGCTTTCGACTGCTTCTCTGACGTATTTATCTTAGCCTGTTCGTGTAAAATCTTGTAATCAATATCCCCCTCTTTTACAAAAGTTGGCATGTTCGTACGAACTTCGCGATTGAACAACAGTTGACTTGGTGCTACCCCGGTGGTACAGTGTGGTGTAGTTCTGTAAGCTAACAGAAAACCATGTAGCTCTTCTTTCCAATCCTTTCCTTCCATTTTCGCTGCTTTTACAGCCTTACCGAGGGGCTTCATGAACGACTCGGCTTCCCCGTTGGCCTGCAGAGCCCACCGTTGAATCCGAGCAGGTGGTTTGGATTTGGGTGAATAAATTACCTCAAGGGCTTTGTGATCGGTGCAAATTGTGAATTCTGCACCAATTAGGTACATGTGAAACCGTTCGCAACCCCAGACAACGGCTAAGGCCTCTCGTTCGGTTTGTGAATACCGTTGTTCAGTTAGAGTGAGTGACCTACTGGCATATGCTGCATTATGCAAATTACCTGCTCTGTCAATGTTCGACAATATTGCTCCAAGACCTGTGGTGCTTGCATCGACTGTTAGACATGTTTTCTGATTTGGGTCATAAAAATGCATGATACAGTCTTTCTGTATAGCTTCTTTAATAGCAGCAAATGCTGCTGTGTGTCTAGGTGTCCATGCATAGGGTGTTTTGGCTACAGCAAGTTCTCGCAAGGGGGATGTAAGAGTTGAAAAGTTCTTGATGAATCTGGAACAATAGTTTGCTAGCCCTACGAAACTACGGAGTTCTTTTGTGTCCTTTGGTTCCTTAGCATGCTTAATTGCATCAACTTTCCTTGGATCAACTTTTATGCCTGAATATATCAGTAAGGAGAAAGCCATAGAACCAAAGTTCTCTCTGATCAAATAGACATTTGTCATTATTTACGGTTAAGCCGGACTCGTCTAAGCGAGCAAATAACTGCTCTAACCGTAAATTATGTTCCTGTTGTGTTGACCCCCAAACAATTATATCATCCGCGATGTTACGAACTCCGTCTATCCCTCGAATGGCATTCTCGATAGCATGCTGAAATACCTCGCTGGCCGAGTTGATACCGAAAGGTAATCGTTTATAGCGAAACAATCCACGATGCGTAATAAATGTAGTAATGGACCTGGAACTTTTCTCAAGGGGAATTTGGTGATACCCAGCCTTCAAATCAATCTTACTGTATTTAATTGCCCCATTCATACTTTCCATCAGTTCGTCAACTGTAGGAATTGGGTGTTTTTCTCTTTTTATAGCTGTGTTTGCTTGGCGGTAGTCGCCGCATACTCTTACTTCATTGGGGTTTCTGGGTTTTGGTGCAAGAACTAGTCCACTCACCCAGTCAGTGCTCTCATCAGATACAAGCTCAATTATATCTTTTTGTAAGTAATCGTCCAGCCAGGTGTCTAACTGTTTGCGTAAATGAAATGGAACACGCCTGTTCGTTTGGGCAACAGGGAGTACATTGGTATTTATGTGAATCTTTTGTTCATGCCCCTTTAGTTTACCAATTCCTGTAAATACATTAGGGTGCCTACCTTTCAATAGGTTTTCTTTTCTTTTACTCGCATCCAAATCACAGCTACTCGTATCAGTTCCAGAGTCCGACTTGACATCCGATACTTTCGACACAGAATTAACATTCATGGTAATCAAACGCAAATTAGTAGACGCCTCACAACCGAGAATTGAAGTAGTGCCTTGAGTTCCCTTTGTGACATAAAATGTAGCGGCAGCAACACGACGCTTTGAGTCAACTAGAACTTCAAACTTTCCTTTCAACTCAACTGGTTCTGAAGAGCCAAACGCATAGATTCTAGTTTTAGTCTTTCGTAAAGAGATTTGGTCCTTTGAATTTGTACAGAGAAACTCATAGTCCTTTTGTGTCAAAATGTTCACTAAAGCTCCGGTGTCAATCAAAAACTCTACTTTCACCCCATTCATTTTGAGTTTTGTCATGGGTGGTTGCTTCACTTTCTTGGCTCTCGAAACAGAAATAATTATATCCTCATTGCTATCACTGTCGCTTACTTCCGGTTCACCTTGTACTGTTGGCTCAGTAGAGAGTGGTTGCTGTTGCCGATTTTGGTTCAAAGCATTCAACTTGTTTGCCTTCGATTTATATTGGTCCTGAGGCATTCGAGGTTTTCGAGAGATTGGTTTTTGTTCAGACTTACAAACTCGAGCGAAATGTCCAGTTTTTGAGCAATTATGACAGGTCTTGCCTGCAGCGGGGCAGGGCCTGCCTTGGTGGGGGTACGTCCCTCCACAATTATAACAAGTTTGTGCTTGTTTACCTTTTATATCCCTTGGCGGAAAATCTCGTCTGGTGTTTTGATACACAGCCTCCTGACGGTGTTGCTTTTCCATTTCTTCAGCATGGTGATCAGAAATTTCCAGTGCTCTCGCGTATTTAATCAAATCATCCAGCTTGGGGTCATCCCGAAATGCTTTCCTTCTGAGTCGACTAGACCTGCAGTTTTCCACGATTTGTGTTTTAATCTCGTCCTCTACATTATCGAATTCGCATGTCGAGGCACGATGTCTCAGTCGTGTACAGAATTGGTCAATTGTTTCGTCAGATCGCTGGCTGACTTGGCGAAAAATATGTCGCTCGTATAGAATGTTTTTCTTCGGCGCGAAATACTCTGTCAATTTCTCTATGGCTTTATCGAAGTCGTTCTCTTCTCCCGTATCAGAGAGCGTGGCAAATATTGTTTCCACCTTTGGACCGGCCAGGTATAACAATAGAGCTCGTTTCCTTGCTTTGTCTTTGATGTCAAAAGCGACTATACATCGTTTGAATCGTTGCAGCCATTCTTTCCACTGCGAAGCCAGCGAACTTGGCTCTGAATGAGGATCAAACTGTTGAATTCCCGAGAAATCTAATCCTGCCATAGTAATCGAATGTTGAGGTTATCCTCGTCGCCAATGTAATATTGTAAGAAACAATATAGATATGTGATGTGAACGTTAATACTTATAGGAAACTATTATGAAATATATACATCGCTTCATCTATGCCTCGTGTCTCTGTGTCTCTCCTTCCCCGTAAGCCCTCTTCCTCGAATCCCGCTACACAGTTCACTTCCGTCTATACGCACTTCCGCTACTAGAACACAACACACCCTTGCATGATTTTGTAATAACAAATCCTGAACACATCCGGACTGAACAGATTACAAGCCGTCGAATGGTCTTGACAAACATGGATATATTGCATGCACGATAGTGCAACCTAATTCCTGTTTGTACGATACCATGCGACCTAGCTATATGCGGGTCGGGACATTTTCATGCAGAAAACATTTCTGCAATGACGCCATCCTTATGGACAAAGCATTTCTGCGATGACGACATCCCCTTGACGTCCTAGTATTTTGCACTTTCATCCTGCCTCCCTAGAGTTTATATGATTTACGATCGGGATCTCGGTAAATGTCCCATCCCGCCTAGCCAGGATCATGTTGATACAGATCCTTAAATGTAAACGACGGAATAAAATTTTAGCGTTGAATTCGACCACGGGATATTGCACTTACAACTACAAAATCGAATCATACATGTGATTATTTTGCAATTATCATCTATCATACCTTACACCCCAGAAGACTCGACCATCGGGGTAAATATCAACTTTATGATTACCAATCAATACATCATGTACATATGACGTCACAGAGTTTTCAAAAGTTGCATCTGGTACCCAAATGAAATCTACTGGTTTTTTCGTCCCAGTAATAAACGTCAATGTGCAGTTGAGGGAATGCTGAAGACGATTATCTTGCCATTCTTGGCGGAAGTACATATCGGTCATGTACGTCTTGAAAAATATGGAAAGAACATATTTTAGGGGCGGAAAATAAGCTCCATGCAGGTTCAGTGTACAGGATTTTTTTCTGCCATCGTGCATTTTTTGGCTGGACATTTCTTTGCGCCTATATTTTTAAATGCCTATCACATGCTCCTGCATGTTAGAATTAATTAATAAGGATGTAGGTGTAATTACAGTCATATACCATATAATAAAAGGCATTTAATCTTGGCTTTCAGCACAATTAGTTGGATCATGTCCTGCAGTCAAATAACATTTTCAATCCCTTCAGCAGACATTCTCCCCCATTTCCAAAATTTTGGCATCTATAGGGTCTCAGGAATGGAAAATACCTGCAGTCTGGGAGCGATTTGGTACATATAGTAATATCTATGGATAATCTCACTTTATTTTTATTTCGAGGTCCCTTTTAGCTGGGAGCCTGGGAAACATATCATTAATACAATGATAACATTTGTCAAAATTTATTTTTCGTGCCTTTTTATAATCATTGACAAAATGTCCACTATTCCTTTCCAAAAGCTTGTAAAAATATATTGGTTGTATTATTTTGCTCACCATATCAACCTCCTGAATATCTCTGAACCCCAAGACACTATAGGAAACATTAACGACGACAGGTTCACCTGTAACAAAAAAACTTTGTAAGACGTGATATAAATAGTTAGTAGATGATTCCCCTTATTACGTTTTCGTACCGCTTTGCATTGTGGTTATAGTGGTATCACTGATAACGATAGCGGCCTCGAATGAAAATATTGAATGTTTTCGCGAATATTTTGCTGTTGGCTATCGTGCACCTGACCCTAGCTTTTTTAAAAGTTCTTGCACAGGTTGGGACAAAAAATAAGGCATATCTGGAATATCAGTGATACCACTATAACCACAATGCAAAGCGCTACGAAAACGTAATAAGGGGAATCATCTATTCTGAATTTGCAGGGAACAGAATAGACCCCTGCATATATACATACTTATATACATCGCAGCCACTAGCGTGCTGACAAGAGCCATCGCCGCCCCTGCAAGGGATTTTAGGGGGCGCAAAAGCTTAAAGAAGATGGGGAAGACTTGGCGCCCCCAGTTTATATGTTATAAAAGTCTCTGGTTAGAGTAGCAACAGACACAGTGAGTTGATATTAGTGCTAGGAGGGATCTTTTTGGTGCGTTTACACGAGTAATTTCTAGCTAGTCTTTTCGGGGAGATCTCAGCTGCATGGAACTGCCTGCAGTCTGTCCTCCATACAAATAGCACGCGAAATCTCGCCTAAATGAGAGCAAGTACAGTTAACTGTACTTGATATTGCGGAGTTCCAATGAACAGCCCTTCCCTAAATCTAACGAGACGTCATAAGTTTACACTGAACACTTCTAATTTATATTATACGTCACTCTATACAGTTCACATGCATGCACCTAAATATGGCCCGCAAATTTGCACCGCCCGCAAATTTGCCCGGAGAAGGGCCTGCGGAGGAGGTAATGCATGCACTATAATTTTGTTTAATCAAAATAGCGTCATCATGCGGGTAACTACGAGCCAGTATAGAACTTATTCTTTTCCCAAATTAACAAACGCTTAAGGCGTTTTCCACACATCAAATCGATTTAACATGCGGTCATGCAGTATACTTTATCGTTATATATTTATTCTACGACGTTGAGTCGAATATGAGCTGATAGACGATGAGGCGCGTAGCGCCAAATCGGCTATCGCTCGTATTCGACGAGAGTGAGTAGAATAACTGTTTTATTATATACACAAGGTTTGAATTCACATACTTTGCTTTCCGGATATTTTCAATATTTTTCTATTTTGTTTATGTTTTTATCTTCGCTCTTTCGGCCGAGTATTTTTTCAAAAAAATTTTTTTTAACCATTTTAAATTTTAAAAATTAATTTGCTAACCTGTAAACAATCTGTGGTAGTTTTTCGTTGTGTTTTTAATCCTGTAAAGGCTATAAAAAGCGAACAACTTGCCGTTTTCTCGTTCGCAAAATGTCGGAAATTCAGTTTGAGCCGCCATTTTGTTTTTCTCTACTAACAGGATATGAGCTAATATCCTGCTAGTAGAGAACCAATCAGATTGGAGAATACCTCATATCCAGACCTTGTGTATATAATAATAATAGATATCCATGCAAACCTAGATACTTCAAATGTGTTGACCAGGTGTGATGGACGATGCATTTTACTCATGTTACTTACCACCGTAGTGTGGCCGTATTCTGTAATCATATCCATTCGAAGTCAAATTAAGAAGCACAGCACCAGCTACTTCTGTAGAACAGCTGTATGATAAAAGAAAATAGATGAAGGTTGTGATACACATGAAACATACAATGTAGTTTTTTCATCAGTAAATTTAACCAAATAATCTAAGTACTCAATGACTTCCCAGAACTTTCAAGGACGTTTTTCAGTAAATCCGAGGATCGACTAGCCTGCGCGCGGACTATACTGTATAATGACATATATAGTCTGCGAATCCGTGGCATGAAGCTTGTATGGTCACGTTAATTTCCCAAGAAAAGTTGGGACGAATTATGATTGGTTGAACTATAATTATGCAGAATTAGTGTTAATTCATTGCTTTCGCAACGCGCGTTGGCTGTTCAAAATTGACGGTTTCCAAGGTCAAATGACTCAAATGACAATGTTTATTACAGTTGTATTTATAGAAGTGTGGCGGATAAACAAAAAAGGCCGTTGTTTTCAAAACGGAAAGCCCATTTCGCCAAACAGAAGATGTAATATTATAGATTTCTTCTACAACGGCCTTTCTTGTTTATCCGCCACACTTCTATAAATACAACTGTAATATAAACATTGTCATTTGACCCTGGAAATGGTCAATTTTGAACAGCCCAACGCGCGTACGTTGCGAACGTAAAGCCCGCCGCACACGAGAGCAACTTGCTGAGCTAACCGCCTCGCGAGGCGGTTAGCTCAGCAAGTAGGCGGTTAGCTCAGCAAGTAGCTCTCGTGTGCGGATAGTTTTCGTGAGGATTTGACCTCTCGAGGCCTTGAGGAAAATATCTATCGTGTTTGATATTTTTCGCCTCGGAAGGAAAAAATCTCAGCGTCTGCGGATGTTGTGAGCTAAGTGCTGAGCTGTTAAAGGTAAACATAAACTTCACAAACACTTTCTGACTTCTTAAATTACATTTATATAACTAGTTTTTAATTGATTGTAAATATATTTTTAGAATATCTGTACTATATTTAAATAATTTATTGTATTGTATTGTATCACTGAAAAACCCTTTCGAGGGAGGGATATGTAATAAAGTTTATGAGTTTATGAGTCTGTTTCAATCAATTAGCCAATGACAAACCATGGTTTCTTCATGTGACATGGAACAAAATGGAGGAAAATGCAAATAATTTTGTTAATTATGTTATTGTTGAGTAGTTTTCCCAACGTGTGCGGTGAAAATACATAGCTGAGCTAACGGCCTCGCGAGGCGGTTAGCTCAGCAAGTTGCTCTCGTGTGCGGCGGGCTTAATGTCCGATGAATTAACATTAATTCTGCATAATTATAGTTCAACCAATCACAATCTTAGTGTATATCAGTGATCACAATTCGTCCCAACTTTTCTTGGGAAATTCACGTGACCATACAAGATTCATGCCACGGATTCGCAGACTATATATGTCATTATATAGTCTGCGCGCACGCCGCGCAGGCTAAGGATGACCTAAAACTGCAAAAATGTTTCAAAATGGTATGGATTCTGCCTGTTAAAACACCACTTTTTAATCAAAATCAATAGCTTACATAATGTTCATGTATATACGCACAGATGAAAAAAATTCCAAAACTTCAAGGACCTGCACTAACTTTCAAGGACTTTGCAGGTCTGGATTTGCTTTTTTAAAATTCAAGGACTTTCCAAGATTCTCAAGGCCCGTGAACACCCTATCTATACAGTAGAGGCAGGCAGATAACCATGCAAATGTCATTTCCATATGAGATATCTATGGTCATTTCATTAATGTCATATTTTCTTCATCAACGAGTCTCTCAGATAGAACATAAAAGCCCAGTACAGATGACACGATTTTTCTTTTCACTAAACTGAGGAAGCTTGTCATGAAATTTTTCTTTTTCATGGAGCAAATTAAACTTGTGAAGAAAATTGGAGTGTGATAACAAGCTTCAAACGAATTGTCTCCGTCCACGTGATATTGTTCTTAATTAAACTCGAAGCGTATATTTTGGAAATTGCCTACTGCATACACTGTATTTATAAACATGATTTCCAATCAAATTGGCACGAGTCTATATATGTGAGATGGACTGAGTTATTTTCCTAGCACGAGTTATTTGCCTCTGATTACAATGAAAATTAAGTGCTTTCAATTAGATTCTACGAAACAATTAAGCCACTTTCCCCGCGTGTTCAGGTGTTTCCTTCTGAAACAACACTATACACAGTAAGTAATCCCCTAACTGGACCCGTGAAGAGAATTAGACTACTGCTATTACGTAATAAAGTTACTTTAGTTTTAAGTTTAGTTTACATAACAGTGTAACACCAGCTATAGGTATTTCTTTTCCAAAAATCGATCAAGTATCTTGTATTAAAATAACAATATAGAGCCGATGTTCGCGGGTATAAATATGTTTTGGCCTGACTCAGACGGCCAAAAACATATATTTACGCCAGACTTAACTTTAGAGGGCGATTGCAGTATAAAGGATAACAAGTAAACGGCAAATTGTAGAATAATCATGTATGCATGAACGGCGGTTTCTTCTATCTTCACCGTGACCGATGCGCTGGGTTCCCAAGTTTAAAGATTCTTATTCATCCACATACCTCTGTGCTCGACTTTCTTCAGTTAAATTCCTTGACGTGTCGTTCTGGAGAATGGCGGAGCATGCTGAAAACTTTACATAGTACAGAAATACTAACACTGGAAAAATATTTCCAACGTCAATTAAGTTTAAAATTAATATTCATATCCTCACGGTATTTGAAGATCTCAGTTTCGGTAAACAATCACTTCAATCGTTGCAGTAATATAAATTCCCATATTTTATGCCTTTTTCAGATCATCGTCACCTCCCGACTTTAAAATAGTCTTTTGATGATTTATACTTAGAAAAAATCTTTTGAGCTTTTCTAACCGATACCCAGATGAATCAGTGTATCCATTTAAACCACATGTAGTCCGGTTTTCCTTTCGGAATACCTTGTATGGGAAGAATGTATTAATTATGAATAGCGCCACCGAACTGGATAAGTCATAATTAAGATATACAAGCTTCGGATTGCTAGGGATACAACTATATATACCTGCAAAATACAAGAACGTCGTCTTCGACGTTTCGAGCCCCCTTCGGCTTCGTCGGGCAGTTTAGTTCTCCTTGATCGTTCAGGTAGTTGTATCCCTATCAATCCGAAGCTTTCTTGTTATTGGCACTTTGAATTAATGGTTGGGTAAGAACACAAGGTCTTGTACTCACGGGACAAAACTCAAAGAAATAAAAATTAGAAAAGTATTTCTTTTAAATTTTCTCATTTTTATTTCGTTGAGTTTTGTCCCATGAGTACAAGATTCAAAGCAATTAGAGCTGTCAAATGCTACAATACGTTATAGCGAATTTGAATTTGAAAGGGTTCAGTTTTTTTTATACACACTGTATATAGGTTTTCTTGGACAAGAATGTAAATATATACGAATCCTTCAATTATACAGTCTCCATGCAATTACATGCATGATGGCTTGACAATGATAGTGTGCGAACAGTCATAATAAGTCTTCAAATGCGAATTATTTGTGTTTATTGTACTACGTCAGGTGCAGTATCCAGGTGCACATATGATTACTATTAACATATCAATGCTATTATAACCCACATACGCCGCAAAACCAAAACAAAAGTGCATTAATGTATAATGGCATTAACATTAAATTAAATTTAAACACTGTCTAAATTATAGACCTTTAACATGCTTTTTGAGTCAATTTAAAATTTATTGTTATCACTCTGCATGTAAGTGCCAGATGAAAAGAGCAGATCAAAGTCAGTAATAAAAAAATCTGGAGGCTTTATATCGAAATTTTGAAAAACACCATATGAACTTCGAAATTTTATTTGAAAATATATGTGGATATTTGTATGGGAGCAAGGCTTCAATGCAAAATTCCCATATAATATTCTCTATTAAAGTGTCTGTTTTTGGAAACGACGCTAGTGCCACAGTTTCTTAAAAATAAGTCTCCAAATATTGCGTAGTTACTATAATTTTGACTTGGTCTTTTCATTCCTGGTCAGATGGAGTGCTAACATCACATTTTAAATTGACTCAAAAAGCGTCTATTGCGTCAATCCTAATTCCTGCCAATCCTAACCTTATATTACTCTACAGTATTTAATATTTACTTATTCTATAGTTTTGACGTGTTGGTTAGAGCGAGAATCGCAGGGCAGCAGGTTCGATTTGTTGCTGCAGGATATAAACCCTGTAATGATCCATCCATGCACGAAAAATCTAGATCGCCGAAGGCGCGAGCCACCTATAGGAACGGGGGGGGGAGTTCGGGTTCATGTCCCCCGGGAAAATTTTGAAAATTAGAACCCGGAAATGTCATTTCCTGTGATTTAGGCATTGAATGAAAAAGATGCAAGGCGGTATCCGGCTTTCGTACATTACGTATATACAACTGCCCCCAGGTACATGCAGGTGGTTGTCAATCTATGCATTATTATTTAGTTCTCGCGGTACTTCTTGCATTAATTGCCGACAAACTTGAAGCGTGTATATGGGACAAAACTATGCGTATTCAGACATTAATTAATAAAAAAGCATTAGCCAGGACGTAGAAAAAATAGAACGTTAAGTTAAAGTCATGTGCTCACTAAAGCGGTTATCGCAGTCACATGTAATATTAATAGTTATATTTGTTGCTGCTCAACATTATGTTATACTACTTCACTAATATTCGTATGAATGTAATGGTATTTTTATCATGTTGCATACTACTAAGCTCTGTCTGTACTATAAAAACACGTTCCATTTGTAATGATGTACCTATACAGTACATTTATAGATTGTACAGTATATGTATCTTCTACCAAAGTTAACATGGCTTGTTCCTCTATAATACAGGCAACAGCTGTAGTACTTCCTATCTTGTTGAATTGTCTTCGTCAATCATTATAATATATTCTCATACCATCTCAGGTTTCTTCAAACTTTGTATGCTTAGGATTATGTTTATGTTTACCAGCCTCGGCCGTCTAAAATGAAGATATACAATTTCTGATTTATTACTCTGATTTAAGTGACTAAGAACCCTACGAACATAGAGTTTTTACACGTATACTGATAAGTGAAGAAAGACTGATTCAGAAAACTCGACGCGAACTGAACGACTTCGAAACAGAGAAATTCTTCATGCAAAACAAAAGGTTTGAATAATTTGTGGTCCCGGGGTATCCTCAATAACGTCATCATTCTGAATACAACGTTAAACTAATTGGAGAAACGTGCATACTTGTTGCGACGTTGGAGGAATTGCATAAAATCTGTCGTATATAGCAGACACCGGATCGTTTTTCAAAACTTAGTGGTTTGTAAGGTTATTTTAAAAAGCTTCAATTTATTACAGTAATCAAGTTCCTTAGCTCTCAATCTTGTAGGAGCTGAAATCGAGAACGCGTCGCCGTGTTTGCCTCGTCGTCTTTTCTAAATCTGTCCAATGTTTATATACTTTATGGTAAAATGTGCTACAAGTACTAAGGAGATGGTTCTAACGAAAGAAACGAATCCACGATAATTACGTCATTTTGCCTGGGAGTCTCACTCTCGTGAATCGTAAGCCAATCACCTTGCGTAATTTACTATTGAGAGCGAGGCTCCAAGACCAAAAAGTATGTGTGATGTAATTATCGAAAGGGTGTATTATTGTTCACCATACTACCTTATATTACCACTTTGTGGAGCCAGTTTTATGAATGAGAAAAAGAATACAGAATTATTGTACATACGTAACCGGGGAAATCATAGTCGACTCCAAGTTCTTTTAACTTGGCTCTCTTCTTTTCTTCTTTTGCCACTAGTTTACTGACTTGCTTTGTATGCTGTTTTATATTGCGAGGCTACAAAATAATAAATGGAGCTTAAATTCTATCTAAAATATAGTAGATTGAAGATTACAACATTAACTTACACTAAAATTGAATACATTAATTTTACAATGCACAAAAGGACTAAAAATGGCATGTGAATTTGAAATCTGTCTCATATACAAGATAGTAAGATACATGTACATACTGTGTACTATCTAAGGAAATGTAACATCCAAATGTTCGTACAGACGGAACTAAAGTTTAATTCTTTTGACCATCGATTAAACCTCGTATGTTATTTGCAACTTTATACTGTATAACTTAGTATTCAGGGATTTTTGGTCTTCATACCATGAATTTTTGTAATTCCTATTCCATACACATTTATAATTTATCTGGAGTTTCTCGGTTATTTTTACCTTATTATGTTTGTCTGTGTTGGTTGTACCATATGGTTTTGCTCGAAATCTTCTGTTAGATCCAACCCATAGACGTGGATGTATTTTTTCTGGGGAAACAACATTACCTATATATATACATATAAGAGAACGTTAGTAACAATAGAATGATAGATATTTCATTCCACATGGCCGCTACATATATATTAATTATATTTATTATATAAAGTATAGTGCTTTATAGAGATTTCGAGCACTGATAAAAGTGATAATCTCACATGTGAGATTATTCATTCACATGTGAAAATTATCGCTTTTCAATTATCGCTCTTCTGTAAAAATTATCGCTTTTCAAAGACTGTCCTTTATATAATAAACAGAAAAATACATGGGTGCTTGGAAATACCAGATTTATTTCTCGTGTTGAACATGATATCTCACTCGTTCGCTGCGTTCACTCGTGAGATATCATGTTCAACACTCGAAATAAATCTGGTATTTCCGCGCACCCATGTATTATTCTCTATACATATCTTAAACCTCGTTTACACTTGCAATTTTTGCTGCGATTTTCTTCTTCTGATGGATATTAACGAGTGGATAAGTTACGGGTACATGATAACAAGTACTCCGAACATTCGTAACTCATCTACTCGTTCACATGCATCAGAAGGAGAAAATCGCACTAGAAATCACAGCAAAATTGTAAACGGGCTTTGACAACGGGCTTAGAGAACGGAATATACATTGATATTCCATTCAGGTGTATTTCGAGGAAAATAGGCAACAAGGTTTGGGCGATATTTAAATCTTAGCCATCGAGAACAGAATATACAATGATATTCCATTCAGGTGTACTTCGAGGAAAATACCCCTGGTGAACAGAGGATCAAGTCCAAATGGTCAGTTTCAGGACACTTATACTATAATATACAGTTATACTATAATATACAGTGATTGTGTAGGGTAGAAAAAATTCAAACATGTCACATACACTTCAACAGTCTTCCGAACATCATGTAATTGTTCATGGTTTCTGCAACAATTTTTGCCACATCATCACATGCAAATTCGACAAATGCATAACCTTTGGAACCTCCAGTCTAAAATATAGTAAAATTCCAGAACTTAAATGCACATCTAAAAGAATCCATGATGTTTATGTCTGATTGTACTCTGACCATTTCGTGGAATTTTAACTTAATGGGTCAAATGGGTGGCTTCCATAAATGGACAAGCCTACGGTACGGTACAGTACAGTACAGTACAGTACAGTACAGTACAGTACAGTACAGTACAGTACAGTACAGAGATTGATTTGGATTTGGATTGATTTGGATAACAATACCTTTTTACTTCTGGACAACCGAAGTCTGTTAACGGTACCAAACTGTGAAAAGAAACCTCTCATTTCATGTTCATAGAAGCCATGTGGAATATGGCCAACATACAGCACTCCTGGGGTCATCTCATCTTCACCCTAAAAATTAAAAATTGTTGGTGCTCTAATAATAATAAATTACACTTTCAGCTGATTACAGCATCTGTATTTGTCTGCCTGGCTGCCATAGTAATCAGCAGTCTTTGTGATCGGAAACAAGGTTAAAATTGAATACCCAATCTCTGACATTATATATTGCACATAATTTTTGGTCATTTTAAATTGCTTTAAGTTCCAGTCGAAATCATGCAGATCTAAAAAACTGGACTGGAAATGGTTATTTTGTCCACTATCAACCTTAAAAAATAGAATATATGTCTAGTATGCTACTGTATCATGACTAAGATGTAATTAAAATGCTGTCAGTAATCCATGTCCAAATATTTGGCTGATGTTCATCAGTGAATAAACTTTACAATCTTTATCCTAATGAAGAGTGAGAGTTTTGGTCCTAGCCATGCTTTGTTCATCAGTTGTGGCTGGAATCCTGAAAAAGAAGGGAACCAAGGCCCAGTGTACCCATAATGAATTCACTGTTAAACTTTATAAAGATGTGATTCAGTTCAGATTCCTGGGCAGTGGCCCTATTTCATTTAGATAATTAAATGAGGGAAATAGTTTGTTTTGTTTTCCCGGGAGTCTCAATGTTTCCCAAGACGAAGTCGAGGGAAACATTGATATTCGAGGGAAAATAAAACTAACCCGAGGGAACATACATTAAGCGTTTTGTTGTATAGCGAAGATTAACAAAAATCAACATTCAACATTCATACAACAATTGTATTTCGTTACAAAAACTCTATAGTGTAAACGAGTTTAAAATTAAAAGAATCTACTTATTATAAACGGTTTCAACAGCATATCCTGTTGTCTGTTGTGTATTTTTCTTCTCTTTTAAATTATTTATTTGAACACAAACTTGGAAAATCATAGTTTCTAATTATGCTAGCTGTGCCGCCATTTTGTTTAGTTATGTACGTAGCCGGTCGTGGCTAAGAAAAAAGTGGGATAGTAAAGATGGACAAAAATGTCTCATTTCCTGACTTTCGGCTTAGAAGTCGTCATCTTCACTGCAAATGAAGCGAATGAACTGAGAGAAGGGGTGGGAAGAGAAAAATAGAAGATACACTGTAGCTGTGGGAGTCACTACGCTATTGCCATTGATTGATACAATTTGAGCCCTCAGTCCCATTTCTGGAAGTAATGATACAGCTGCAAAAAGCATGAAATGCACCTCATGTCCACACTTGGCACTGTCTACCCGGTGATTGGCAGCACTCTCCCCCTGACAAGTAAAATTGTCTGGAGTTAGACAGAGTAAAATAATCTGGCATGAGAGAGAGTAAAATAATAAAGTAGCACGCATCTGGGCGCATTGCCACTTAAAGGGTTAAGAGCGAGTGAGTGGCAGCACTCTCCCCCATTGAGTGGCAGCATTAGACAGAGTAAAATAATAAAAGTAGGGTGCATCTACATAGGTGCATTGCCACTTAAGGGTTAATGAACATTTTTGCTATGTTTACCTCTATCTGTCTTTGTCTGTCAAAAGCAGATATTGACAGTACTTTAAATTTTTACCTTATTCCATACTTTGTTTGTGTGATGTTACTCTGAGTGTATATCCACACCAGACAGGCTTGAAAAATATGCCTGGCCACGCCAGGATTCGAACCTACGACCTTTGGAATACTAGCCCAATGCTCTTTCAACTGACCTAAGCGGTCAGGTCGGTTCGAGTATGCGATATTTCGGAACTGAGTCTAGTTCCTTCGATTTCAGTGTAATCTAATAATCATGAAATCTGCTGTGTTGGTGTAATGTACTCAGGTGAATAAGATGTTGTGTGATGTTACTCCGAGTGTATATCCACACCGGACAGGCTTGAAAAATATGCCTGGCCACGGCGGGATTCGAACCTACGGCCTTTGGAATACTAGCCCACAGCAGATTTCATGATTATTAGATTACACTGATATCGAAGGAACTAGACTCAGTTCCGAAATATCGCATACTCGAACCGACCTGACCGCGTAGCTCAGTTGGAAGAGCATTGGGCTAGTATTCCAAAGGTCGTGGGTTCGTTTCCCACCGTGGC
>CACRXK020003026.1:0-38758 GCA_902702795.2 Paramuricea clavata | reverse complement strand
TCGACGCATTCCTGGATCTTTAAGGAGCGCGAAAGCCGATACGTTCGCAACTCTCGTCTCGCGCTCCATGCCACATGGCCGCCGTGCCCCTCTCCACGACCGCACGCGCGTGCGCGACAGGACCGCGAGGGTCGCGGTGGGCTATCACCACGGACTTGCCGTGCTCGTGCGACGAGTAATCAAGCGCTTGTCGACGTCATAATCGCTCGCAGGCGAGCTCCTTCTCACCGCGTTTTCGTAGCACAAGTGTTCGGTAGAAATATGTGTGGCAAACGGCGAAGAAGGCATCGCTTCTCGGCCTTTTGGCTAAGTCAGAAGCCCTTTTGGATTGTGATCAATCTCTGGTTGTTGGAAAGCTGTTCCTAGAGAAGAAGTTCCTTATCCTGTTTTGTTATCGTGGTGCCTTGTTGGTCTTGTCTTTGGCCCTGCCTTGGTCCTGTCTTGGTCCTCCTTTGGTCTGGTCTTGGCCCTGTTTTGGTCGTGGTCCTGCCTTTGTCTTGGCCTTGGTCTCGCTGTGGTCTTGGTGCCTGCCTTGGTCTTGTGCAGTCCTTTGCCTCTGCTGGTTTGGCCCTGGTGGTTGTAAGTGTGTGCTTTCGTGTGTACCACAAGCTTATTGTGGCTATATTGTATATATCTTTATTAGTGAGTTTCTGGTTGTTCCCAAATTCAGGGGCCCATTAGGGGGCAACTGAACGGGGGGTGGACTTTTAGGGTCTTTGTTGCTTTTGTTTAAGGTGTTGTGCTTGACATCACCTTAATCTCCCGTTCCGTATCAGTTTTTGGTTGTTTTTTTTTATTTTATTTTTTAATATGATCCCTTTCATCAATCGCACTACTGACATTGTCTTGTCGGACCAGCTCCAGGCAAGGGATGTTAATGTACGCGAGATCATTGACGAACTACGTAGTCAGAGTGATGCCTATACGGATGTTTTCGAAGGTGTCGTTTTGATGGCACCGGGGCGCTTTCGAGTCACGTGTAAAAGTGCTCGAAAATTAGCAGTGGCCGAACGGATGGGCCTTTTAGTTCGTGGTCATCCGGTCGAATTTCGGCCCATATCTTCCTTCAAATGGGTAAACATTACTCGCTTATCCTATGGTGTTCCTGAGGTGGAAATTTCTAGAGTCCTGGAGCCATATGGTCGCATTAAACTTATCAAGAGCGAGCAGTATTCTCATGTTTATACTGGTGTGAGGAATGTTCTGATGGAGGTCCATCGGGATATTCCTGCACGAGTTCGCATTGCTGGACATTGGTGCTTTGTTCATTACAAAGGCCAGAAAAAATTATGTTTCCAATGTGGTAAGGAAGGCCACATGCGTGGAAACTGTCTAGAGAGGGAGGTTGCTGGTGTCATTGGTCAATTGGCCAATGCTGTTGTGGAACAAGAGGAACTTGCTGATCCTCCTTTAGTTGTTCCAGAGATAATTGATCCTCCTATAATTGTTACTCCTCTTCCTGTAGTCGCAGATGTTACTGTGCCTTCTGTTGTCACTGAACAAGTCGAATCCCATGTTGATCCTCAGACTTCTGTTCCGGTGGACATGGTGCCTGCACCTGTTGAGGTTCCGCCTACTTACGCTTCCATTGTTGGGGGTAAACGTCGTCGTTCTCCAACACGGAAAAAATCATCTTCTCCTCGATCCAAGAAGGATCGTCGCCGGGATAAATCGCCTTGGGGTGATTGTTCTATCAGTGACCCTCATGATAGTGATGGAAGTGTCTCAGAGGATTTGTCCTTTGATTCTGATTTGGTATTGGGTGTTGAGCCCGAAAACGTCCCTCTTCCTGTTGATGATGATACTGCACTGGACTTTGACACAATGGATTATCCTTTAACTCAGTTTACCCCGAACCTTCCTGGTGTACTTCCAGGTCGGCCTCCTATTGATGTACCAGAGGACTCGCAGGCCTCTGAGGAAACCCGAGTTACTAGTCGTTTTTTTGCCACACTGGGTTCTGATTCTCAGAACCGTAGTGATTCCCTGGAATGGGCTTAAGCCTTTTTCTACATTTTAAAAAATATCTATTGTTAAAAACATTCCTATGTCTCAATTAAAATATACTATGGCGAATACTACAACTAATTATAATAATATATCTATAGTTACATTGAACTGTCAGGGGCTTCGTGACGCGATTAAACGGAGTACTTTTTTTTCCTGGCTCAATTGTGTGAAAGCTGACATTATCTGTCTTCAAGAGACGCATTCTACTTCTAGTGTTGAATTTGAATCTTGGGTCCAGTCCGAATCTGACAATGGCAATAACCTCCAACGTTATTCTGTCGTCTCATCTCCTGGCTCTGCTCGCAGTGCTGGTGTTGCTATTTTGCACAAGCCATCTTTCCTTATGGAAAAATTGCATCGAGATGCTGTTGGTCGTTTGGTAATCACTCATTTTTCATTCGCTGCATGTGATTCTTCGCCATTTCAAGTGGTCAATGTGTACGGTCCAAACCAGAAACGGCTTGGCGACGATTTCTTCGCATCTATCCTCCCAGAGATCGATCCTATTCCTTATACTATATTTTGTGGCGATTTTAATACTGTTGTGGATTCGCAGTTGGATCGGATGGGTTGTAATTCATCCTCCTACTGGGCTTACAACTGGCCTCAGACTCTGTCTCATATTACCTCCACTTTAAATCTGGTGGATGCCTGGCGTGAGTGTCATCCCCTTGTTCGTGACTTTACATGGCGTCGCCCTAATGGTGCTCAAGCCTCTCGTCTCGATATGTTCTGGATTTCGTCCTCCTTGCTTGAACATGTTCGGCAAGTCGATATTTTACCTTTTTTTCGTTCGGATCATTCGTACGTTTTTCTTTGTGTTTCCCTGCCCACTATGCCTGATCGGGGTCCTGGGGTTTGGAAGCTAAACACTTCTCTTTTGGCCAATGAGGTATTTAAAACTCGTGTTCGTGATTTTGGGCATTCGTGGCAGGATCAGAAGGACTCGTATCATTCTCTCGACTTGTGGTGGGATGCTGGTAAAGCCCGTCTGAAATCTTTGATCAAGGGCTCGTATTTCTTCCTTAGATCACACTTTGTATCACCTTAGTCGCCGTGAACGGAGTGGTGAAGATGTGGCCCATCTCATTAAAGAAACCAAGGAACTCCTTGAGCTTGAACATCAGCATCGTGCGGAGGGAGCTAAACTTCGTGCTAAGGAACAATGGGCAGAAGAGGGTGAGTCCTCATCATCTTATTTCTTCCGTCTTGAAAAGACTCGTGCCATCCGTAAGTTATTTACTGGAATTCGGAATGCGCAAGGTGTTATTGTTCGTTCTGTTTCGGCCATTATTCGTGTCTGGTGTCTTTTTTATGTTCAATTGTTTACCGCCTGTATTCTTTCTCCACCGGATCAAGACTTTTTTATCAACTCTCTGGACTTGGCTCTGTCAGATCGCGAGTCGGCTTTGTGTGAAGGTGATCTTACTGCTCATGAATGTCTTGCGGCCCTTAACAGTTTTCGACCTAACAAGTCACCTGGCATTGATGGCTTGCCCTACGAATTCTATAAGTGTTTTTGGGGTGTTCTTGGTTCAGATCTTGTTTCTGTTCTGAATGACTGTCTTGTACAGGGCTCACTGTCATTTACCCAGCGTACTGGATTAATCACTTTACTTTATAAAAAGAATGACAAGTTGGATACGAAAAACTGGCGTCCCATTTCCTTGCTGTGTACCGATTATAAGATCTTGGCTAAAGTTTTGACCAATCGACTGATTACAATAGTCTAAAGGACGCAGGAATTGAAATGAACACGATCGAGGGGATCGAATGTTATAGTAAAACCGTGTGGTTTGTTGTTTTCAACACAAGAACCGATCGACAAAAGTACAAAGAACAAAAGATCAACCTACACGGAAAGGAGTTCGAGCTGAAATCAAACGAAGCACGTTTCATAGTCAGACCTACATATATCTATGTGCGGGCTTACGGTTATCCGTTGGATGCCGACCAAGACATACTACAGCAAACTTTAAGTTTATATGGGGATCTAGTTGAGCTGACGGATGATATGGACGGTCGACTAGGGATAAAAACAATGAACAGGAACTAAATATTATAAATGTATATGCACCAACAATACCAAGAGAACGCAAAGACTTTATGGAAACGATATGGAACTTTAAAACAGGTGACACCAACTTAATACTAGCTGGAGACTTCAATTGTGTCGAAGATCCCACATATGATAAACTAGGCGGGAACCCAACAAGCGGCACAGTGGGCCTTGAAGAGCTATCGAACTTCCATCCAACCACGATCTGACAGACATATGGCGAGCACAACATCCGGGAGACAGAATTTATACGTGGAGCAACCGTGATTTCACTTTACGATCATGCTTGGACAGATGGTACATACCAAAAGAAACTACTGGAACTGCAACTTCGTGTATACGGGCCTGCCCGCATTCGGACCACTCCGCTGTGGAGGTTGTCTTTGTCTTGACGGACTCCAGGCAACGTGGGAAGGGTGTATGGAAATTTAATAACACGCTCCTCGACGACAAAGCTTTCGGAAGGGAGATAACGTACGTGTACTCCTTTTGGAAAGCATGCGCAAACGAATACCCAGACAAGTTAGAATGGTGGGACGAAGTAAAAGCACATTTCAAGAAAGTTGCCATTACTCATTCGGTAAGAAAGATCAGAAACCGCGAGAAACTGGAAACATCACTAAGACACAAGCTCACGAAACTTAAAAACGAACTGCACCCAGATGTGAATGCGATAAGTACCATAGAACAGCAACTACGAGAACTCGTCACAAAAAGGCTCGAAGGCGCTAAAGTTCGCAGTCGGGCCTCGTGGCTTGAGAAAGGCGAAAAACCGACGAGGTTTTTCTTCAACCTGGAACAAACAAAGCAGAAACAAGCCACTATTACAAAATTAACGACAGCACGAGGTGAGATTACATCACCAAAAGACATACTACAGGCAACGGTGGACTTTTACCAAACACTATACACGGACGAGGAGGTAGACGAAGATACACAAAAATGGTTCCTTGAGCAACTAGATAGAACTCTCGAGCATCACGCAAAGAACTTGTGCGAAGGACCAATCACGCGGAAAGAACTCGATGAGGCTCTTAAAAAAATGCACGGAAACAAATCTCCAGGACCGGACGGGTTAACGACCGAATTTTACCAAACATTCTGGAATATGATCGCTGACGATCTCGTCGAAGCCTTCAACTTTGCCTCTGAAGGGGAACAACTCTCACCAACGCAAACATCGTCACTCCTAAGGTTACTCTTCAAGAAAGGTGACAAAACTCGATTGAAAAATTGGAGACCTATATCACTCTTGAACACAGACTATAAACTACTCGCGACTGCCATAGCCAACAGACTAAGACCAACGCTACCTACGGGAGTCCACCCTGACCAGACGTGCGGAATCCCACAGAGATCCATCTTCGATAATACTCTCAGACTACGAGACATGATCCACGAAGCTAACACTCGGGGAAACAATTTAATTCTCGTGAACTTAGACCAAGAAAAGGCATTCGACCGCGTCAACCGAAGGTTCCTTGAAAAGATCTTAATAAAAATGAACTATGGTCCCTCGTTTGTTCAATGGATTCGCACCCTGTACGCAGGGGCTAACTGTAAAATTATCAACAATGGATACTTGTCGGACACGGTTTATCTCGGGAGAGGTGTAAGACAGGGCTGTCCCTTGTCACCCCTGTTATACACTCTGATCATTGAAACACTGGCAACAGCCATTAGGAAAGACGAACGGATCGAGGGGATACCGGTACCTGGAACTATTGATGAAAGCAAAATATCAGCTTATGCAGACGACGGCACATTAACCCTAAAAGATGACCGCTCGGTGGCCCGGGCCTTCGAGGTTATCCAGCAGTACGAAGCGGCAAGCGGCAGTAAGTTAAACATGGAAAAGACGGAAGGCGTGTACGTGGGCCAACAGGCGTGTACGTGGGCCAACAGGCGGGTCGGACAACGGGACCAGTCCCCATAACATGGAAGACCGACGCGATCACGGTGCTAGGCACGAAAATGGGGAATAATATGGAACAGGATTGGGCAAAACAGCTGGACAAACTAGAAAAGAAATTCGAAGCATGGAAAAACCGATCCCAGACTGTTCTCGGGAAGGCAGTACTAATACGCACATATGCGATTGCAACCATCATTTACCTGTCATCCATTTTCCCAATCCCTCCAAACATCATCGTAAAAGCTCAACGGCTATGCTTCCAGTTTTTATGGAATAATCGAAACGAACTCGTATCCAGAGCTACATGCCATCTTCCCCGTGGGGAGGGTGGTTTAGGCCTACCAGACCTGAACGATATTGCTAAAATCAGCCTCGTCAAATGGATCAGGAAGATAGTCGACCAAAAGAATAAAGCGCTATGGACACACCACGGACGTTACTGGACAGGTCAATCGCTGGGTTTGATCAAGACGTCCGAATGGTTGTGGCTTAGATCAAACACGAAACCACATGGCGATCCAGAACACACACCCTCATGGTACGAAGTACTCCTCCAATTCTGCAGACAACACAGGGATAAAATCAAGGCTACACCTGACCACCATCTTACCGCGAAGACAATGAAAACATGGCACGAACGAAAGACCACACCTCGATGTGAAACGGAGTGGAAGCGATATGTTGGACTGCCTCTCAATTTCGAACAAGTCTGGCCCCACATTTGGGGGTCAGAAGCTAATAATCAAGCCAAAGAATTTCTGTGGCGACTCGCGCACCGGGTACTACCAACCAAAAGTTTACTCAGACACTGGGGTGTTCAGGTTCAACCGCAATGCCCATTCTGCAATCACAATGAAGATATGCACCACGCCCTGATCAGTTGTCAACGAGCCATACAACTATGGCAAGACCTACGTCAACTAATATCGGCAACCGCCGGTACCAACATTCCTATACGGTTGGAAACCATAGCCTTTGGCTGGCACTTACCCAAGGAAGAAAAACGAGAAAGACTAACCTACTATATCATCACCCTAGCCGCACACACACTATGGGCCTCGAGAAATAAGAAAATAGTCGGGTTGGAGAAACAAGTTTCGCTGAAGCATAATGTTATCCAAAAGATCAAAAGCCGAGTTAAAGCAGAGGAACTTAATAACATTAACAAAGTAGCTGATTTCTGGGGTTTTGGACAAATAATCCTGTCCAGGAACAATGATCAAACTGTATTCCACATCTAAAAGGAAAAAACACTGTTAAAATGATGGACTGAAGTCCACCTAAAAATGAAAAACCTGAGAAAGCCAAAAATGAACTGCATCTAGAAAAAGAAAAATACATTAGTATTAAGGATAATTGAAATCGAACTGCACCTAGAAAGTTAGAGACAAATGAGTAATATATGCACATGTAAATATCATTTAATTATGTTAATAAAGACTTTGAAAAACAAAAAAAGGATCTGTTCTTATCAGCTTAATAAATCAAGACCTTGGCAAGAAGACGCACAAAAGAAGAGGCAGCAGCAGAATCCTGACGTTTGGCAACTCCGAAGCAAGTCCTTGGCCAAGACGAAGACGGCAGAAGAACTCGAGTTCGGGATTGGCTTACTCTCAAAGGGAGTATGTACAAGCCGAAGGCCTCCAAGGCTTCAGGCTTTGTGCATATGACCGGCGAGGGTGGCCATAACCGAAACTGGGCATGCGGGTGTAAGCCAGGTCTCCTTGGCCCACCTGTATCGCCTATCCCTCCTATGCTGCGATCCACCATTGAACAGCTCGGCTATGGCCCACCTTTTTCGTGGAAACTCCAACAAGACACCCTCCTGACAAAACTAGAACTGAAATGGACAACGAATATCGGACAACCCTCAAGCAAGCTCGCACTGTTCCCTCCTCCACTGATGACCGCCATCGCTTCTCTGCACACTTCGCCTACCTCTTGGTCCCTCGAACAAGTTGACAACCACCTCCTCTCCTGCCTGACCTGGACCACTCCAACTACACTTACGCCTCCTGCATCTCCAACCTCGACCCTCGATGACTCTGGCTACTCTTCTCTGCCACACTACTCACCTTCATCTCCTCCACGACGCAGCACTCCAGACCTATCACCTGTACGCCTTGACTTTCCATCCACGATAGAAACCAGCATAAAGACATCCACGAAGCCTAATAAACAAACCAAGGATGCCTCCACTGCTACCTCTACCAAGATGATCGTTGCAGCCTCTGCACAAACCTCTCCACCAGCTGTAATGGACGCCAGTGTCCAGACATCCACGTTCCCTAATCAACAAACCCAGGATGCCTCCACTGACCCCATCCCAGTTACCATCAATACCTCTTCCACTTTCTGCCAAACCTCAACTCCAGCTACTATGGGCACCGGTGTCCAGACATCCACGTTTTTACCGAATCTATACCAGGATGCTGGCACCTCGACCACAGGACCTGTTGTTACCACCACCAGCTCTCAAACCTCGTCACCCTCCACTAAAGTTTCCACCACGCAAACCCCCGCTCAAGAGCCCAAATACTCAACCAGAACCATCAGTACCCAAGCTTCCTTCTGTTTTATTCCAACCTCCGATCCACCAGACACTACTACCTCCACCACCTCGAAGAAGAAGAAGAAAGGCAAACCCGCTCCAGTACACACCCTTGATGCCGCAACCGAGTATGACCCACCTACCACCCAGTATCGTCACTGCCGCCTCTGCCAGAACCCGAACTTTGATGAAACAAAAACAATATCCCACCTGCTGACCTGCGAAGACCTACCAACCCACCTCCTCCATTACCGCAATGCCTTCTTCAAGCAACAATCCCTAGCTACCGGAATCCCAATCGAATCCCTCCAGACACAAACCGCCCTATTCCTGACCACCCACAAGATTGAAGAACCTGACCCCAGTGACACCAACTCCACCAAGGATTACCTTATTGGCCAACTATTCCTCAGTGCCATACCTGAATTTGATCAAGTTGAACAATACCACGCGGCCCTTTGTAAGTTCACCCGCCACCTCATTGCTGCAACATTCAAACACCTCCAGCTCAACCCCGAATCAGGCCACCAACAACTTTTCTACCTCCACGGCGTTGACTCCCTCCCACACGAAGACGAAAACCAGGACCGCTCCCACCATCCATTTGATCTCCTTGATTCCTACCCAGATGACGAATCCTACCACGATGTTGACGATGACTACTACGGCTATGATGATGAATATTAAAATCCAGGGGCTATGCTTCGGCATAGTCCCTTCCATCAATTAAGTCTTTATACAGTGCACTAGGCACACATGTTTTTATATTTTCATTTAGCCACTGAACTTTTTTGTTTTTCCCCTTTATACGCACACATACACAGACCACTCGGGTACATACTTCACCATAGGTACTCGTCCATGAGAAAATCCCCGCTCATGAGTCGACATTTCAAATTGCATGGAAAATCCAAAATAAGTCAGCCACACGTTAGGTTTTATATATCTCTTAAGTTCAATTTAAGGCACCAAGAGCAAAAAATAAGCTCAAATCAGTTTAAGTTTAAGACATAGGACCACATGCGTGAGATAAACGCACTAGCTAGACCCCTCAGAAGGACCCCATCACTTTTCGTGCATCTTTAGATAAGAAACTCTGTTCTTATCAGCTTAATATCTGATATGTTAGGCAATGCCTAACTCATATATTAAACTGATTTTTGGACTTCGGCCATGGGATTGAAGCTTGCTTCGCCCTGGCCACGGGTTGTCTCGGTATTGCACTACATCCGAGTACGGCCCCTTCCCCACTCGGGGAAGAACATTTTTTATTTCAAATCAAACTATAAAGCAATCTCTAGTTTATTAGACGATCACACACACTTAAGTACTTTTCACATGCCCATAGATTTATATTAACACCATACTCGAATACCACATGAAATAATATATCACGGCTTTCTCATGCATATATAACATACATATCATATGACTTGTAACACTTTATTATTTATATCCTATGTTGATATTTCACACCTTGTGAGCGTGTTTTCATTCGGCTACGAACCGAATCAACTACATATAATTTGACTAACATACTTTTCCATCCTCTAGACCGCGGCACATGACGTTCAAGACAAGAGGGAAACCCCTGAACTACCACAATCGCGTCTCATCATCATCGCGTATATAAGGTGAGCGCCGTAAACAACAGCATACTTACCTGACGCGTCATGGTTAAGTTTTTCATTCGTTCTCTTCGGAGTTCGTCTTATTCATTCGTTCTAGCTTGCTAGTTCGTCTTATTTATTCGTTCTCTTCGGAGTTCGTCTAAACCTCTCACCATTGGTCACTTTGTGTCCTCTGGAGGTTAGCACAGTGCGCATGCGTACTGTTGTTATTGCGCTCAGGAGGTTGGTAGCCCTAGTTTGGCCTGCAGTTTTGCCCTGTAGGACGTGGGCGATCTCCTGTGTGTTTTAACCTGCTGCTCATTGCACTTTCCCTTTGGGATTGAGTTAAGCAGGCTATAAACATAAACTTACCTGACGCGAGAGGCACCTTGATCAACTAGGAAGTCCTCTCAGGATGAGGCCCTTTCATTGCACTTCGACTGGGTTGACTCCTGCGATTACCCCTAATGTGGGTAACTCGAGCGTATAATTTCTGGTAGTGGGGACCTGCGTTCGCGCTCGTCCCCTTCAACATATAATATTCATGTATAAATGTATAAAGCCGTGTTCTTTCTTAGCACTGCCATGTGTGTCGATTGTTTTTGTATAGAATCCGATGTCAAACATATCATTTATCACAGAAGACACTCTTTATATATTCTCCGTGCCGAAATCTCTCCATCTCCTGTTCATATTACATGGTAAGTAAAGCTATACACGTGTTTATATTTTGTAAGCACTTCGAGTCTTTGCACACACTATTCAATTCATTCGCTGCTGTATAAAGTCACTTGCTTGCCAATGGAATTTCAAGCCATCGCACGTACATTCCAAGTGCCCATTAACTGGCTCGCGTGTCACTCTCAAACGCACGTGTTTTGCCGGTCAAACTTATAGAATAGCGAGTAAATATTCCAAAATTGCATTATTTCACGGCGTGTGACCCGAAACCTTTCCGGGTCACAACGCAGTTTGCGAGTGAAAGAAGCTCGACGCATTCGTGAATCTTTGAAGAGCGCGAAAGCCGATACGCTCGCAACTCTCGTCTCACGCTCGATGCCACACGGCCGCCGTGCCCCTCTACGCGACCGCACGCGCGTGCGCGAGAGAACCGCCAGAGTCGCGGTGGGCGATCATAACGGACTTGCCGTGCTCGTGCGACGAGTAACCAGGCGCCTGTCGACGTCATAATCGCTCGCAAGCGAGCTCCTTCTCACCGCGTTTTCGTAGCACAAATGTTCGGTAGAAATATGTGTGGCAAACGGCGAAGAAGGCATCGCTTCTCGGCCTTTTGGCTAACTGGTATCTTGGTTTATTAAATACTACGCTTTCGATATCTGTTCTGTGAAGTGGTTCCCTAGAAGAAGTGGTTCCCTAGAAGAAGAAGTTCCTGTGTTCCTGTTCCTTTGGGGTGCGAAGTTTTTGGTCTCTGGTCCTGGTTGCTATTGTCCTCTGGTGCTGGTGATCCTCTGGCTTTGGGCTGTTTGTGGTCCCGTGTTCCTGGTGTATCTCCTTGGTATCTGTGGTTGGACCTCCCGTGTGGTGTGGACTTTACAGCTGGTACCCAAGTTGGGACCAGCTGTTGGTAACATTGTATATAGTTCTTTTTTTGTATATATTTACTGTGTGTGTGCGTGCGCATCTTGTGCACCACAAGTGTTGGGCGATTATAATGCCTATATATGAAGGCCACAGAGCCGTGATTGGAACGCTACCAGATCTTGTGCTCAGCCCAGCGCCATCTCTGACTGAGATCCTTGATGACATTGAGCATCAGTTGGGGGAATCTGTAATGCGGGGGCTGGTGTGCAACATTATGCAGCACACCGCCAAATCGTTTATCATCCACCTTTCCCGTAAGGAACAGGTGGTGGAATTTCTGGCAAATGGGATTACCTTTCGTACCCATCCGGTCAAACTAGCCGAGGTCAAGACCTCTGTCTCCGTTACTCTTGAACGTGTCCCATATGGACTCCCGGGGAACGCTGTTTTGGCCGAGTTGCGCCAATTTGGTGAATGCAAGGGCTCCAAGGTCATCAAGCACAAGGGGTATGGCCTTTCAAAGCTCGTTGCGGACATGGTCCTTAAAAGGGACATCCCGAGTCGGATTTCGGTTCAGGGGAATCCGATCAATGTTTTTTACCGAAATCAGCCTCGGTCCTGTTTTGTGTGTTCGGGGGCTGGTCATGAGGCCCGGAATTGTCCGAACAAGCGTAAACGTAAGCGGCCCGCAGAGCCGCCTGTGGAGCAACAGGGCCCAGGGGGCTCTCAGGATGGTGGGATACCTGAACTTCCTTCCTTCGCCGAAGTTGTTGCTGGTGACGAGGCTGGCCCTCGTACGATCGATCCTCCTCCTAAGTCCACTGTGGAGGTTTCTCATTTAAACCCACCTACCGCTCAGGTTACTGAGCCCGTTGATGTTCCGCCAGGTGGCGGTGATGGTGTCGATCCGTCTGCTACGTTATCACACGTCATCTTGCCAGGTGATACTGAGCTTCCCACTCCTGTTGATCCTGCTGTAGTCACCCTGCAAAGAACCTCGCCAGCCCCTGTGGCTGAAGATCTGCCTGCTGTGGCCACCATTGGTGAATCCTCGGTTGTGCCGATGGGCGATTGTCCTGTGGAGATGGAAGCTGCTGCCTCTGAGTCTCTCGCGGAGAGTGAACGTATGGATATCACCAAAGTGACGGATCCGCTTGCTGCCATTCTGATGTCGCCTCCTCGAACACTTTTGCCTCGTCCTATGTACCCTTCCGATTCATCTACTGAACTTTCTTTGTCAGCTACGTCTGCCTCCCCGCTATTGTTCGTTGGTCCCTTGCCAACTGATACGGTTTCCCTCGAGGCCCTCCCTCCCATATCCGTTATCTCAGGTCGAAAGGCATCTCGGCAGAGCTCGATGCGCAAGACGTCGGAGAAAAGTAAACCTTATCGCCTAGCTGAAAAGCCTTCGTTGTCCCTCGCTCGGACCAAATGCAATCCTCGTCCGCTTCCCACCTCTGGACAGAAACGGTCGCAGTCCTTGCCATCGATCCCTCTCGAGAATCAGTTTGCTGCTCTCCATGACGATGGCGACTCCTCCAATGAGACTTGTGACGATTAATGTTCAGGGGCTCCGTTCTACGGATGCTCGTCTCGTTTTTTTCTCTTGGCTTGTGTGTTTTTGTCCTGATATTGTGTGTGTGCAAGAATCGCATGCTACTTCAACCAATGAGATGCATGACTGGGTGGAGGAGCATAATGCTCGTGTACAGCCCCGCTTTAGGTATGAGTGTGTCAGCTCACCGGGTAGCGCGCGTTCCGCGGGCGTTGCCATTCTCTTCAAGCCTAAATTCGAGGTAATTAGTTCTAAGAGGGATGACGTCGGGCGGCTGGTGGTTGCTGAATTCTCTAGCAACAACCTGATCTTTCAAGTCATGTGCCTCTATGCGCCGAATTCAAAAGATGAAGGGAAACAATTCTTTGAGTCCCTTTACTCTGCTATTGACCCTGATATCCCTCTGTTGATGTGTGGGGACTTCAACGCGGCAGTCGACCCATATGTTGATCGATTTGGTTGTAATCCAGAGTCTCCCTGGGCGAACAATTGGGCCTCCACTCATTGTGATTTGATGAGTACATTCGACCTCTGCGACGCGTCACCCTGGCGCCAAAGAGTTCACCTGGAGGAGGACAAATGGTTCCCAGGGCTCACGTATTGATATGATCTGGCTGCCGGAGCGATATCTGGGGCTGGTCCATTCTGTGGAAATATCACCTTTCCTTCGATCAGATCACCGATGTGTGTTCCTCGAAATCGCTCTTCCATTTGGGGTGGAACGTGGACCAGGCTTGTGGAAATTCAACGTCTCGCTTTTAAAAAATGAGGCCTTTTGTGCTGAGGTCGAGGACTTTTGGTGCAATTGGCGCGCTGAGCGCAGGTTTTGCTTTCTCTCGAATTGGTACGAAGCTGGTAAGATCGAGTTACGTAAGCTTATTCGAGCCTTCTCTCGCAGGCTGGCGAGGGATCTTGCCCGATTAGCCCACAAGTTGAATTCCAAGTTGAAAGACTTAGAAAAACGGGCAGATGGCGGTGAAAATCTCTCCGCGCTTCTTACAGATACGAGGGCTGAGCTTGATGCATATCTTCTGCATGAGGCTCAGGGTGCTCGGTTACGGGCGCAGGTCCAGGAGGCAGAAGAAGGGGAGAGATCGACGTCCTATTTTCTGCGGAAAGAAAAAGTTCGAGGTCAACAGAGGCTGATCAAAGCAGTTAGGCGGAGTGATGGCTCTGTGGCCACTAGCGCTAAGGACGTTTCTGATGTCTGGCGTGATTTCTATTTTCACTTGTTTTCATCGCAGGAACTGGTGATCGATGATCAAGCCCAGTTTCTCGATGGCATTGAGCGTAGTTTAACGCCAGCTGACTCCAAGTTGTGTGAGGGGGACCTCACGATTGAGGAATGTTCAAAAGACCTTTCGAGCATGGCCTCAGCTAAATCGCCCGGGGTAGATGGTTTCCCGGCCGAGTTTTATCGTAGGTTCTGGAAACAATTGGGCCCAGATTTAGTCGACGTATACAACTTTAGCTACCGTCAAGGTCGATTACCTAAATCCCATCGATGTGGTGCGATCACCCTTCTTTATAAGAAGGGTGACTGTTTGGATGCTGCCAATTGGAGGCCGATCACGCTACTGTGCGCGGATTACAAGATCGCAGCAAAGGCCTTAGCTAATCGTTTACTCTGTGTGATCGCGTCCGTCGTCTCGCCTGATCAAACGTGTGGGATACCGGGTCGCTTTTCCGGGGAAAACATACGTCTTCTGCAAGACGTAGCTGATTACGCTAATCGATGTCATATCGGGGGAGCAATTGTCTCCTTGGATCAAGAGAAAGCCTTCGATCGTGTAGAAATATCCTATATGTTGAAGGTCTTAGAACGGATGGGATTCGGACCGTCTTTCCGGCGCTGGATTAAGATACTTTATACTGACGTGTACTCTGCAGTCTCGGTGAATGGTTTTCTTACGGACTATTTCCCGGTGACTCGTGGGGTACACCAAGGTTGTCCACTCTCGCCTTTGTTGTATGTCTTGGTGATGGAGTCGTTGGCATGCGCTGTCCGAGCCGATATCCACATCGACGGTTTCCCTCTTCCGGGTGGGAACAACGTGGTGAAGATTTCTCAGTATGCTGATGACACATCGAGTCTTGTTGTTAGTGACGCCTCGTTGCGTGCACTGTTTGCGCTGTTCGCGAAGTATGAGCGTGCCAGTGGGGCTCGTTTGAATCAAGGCAAATGCTGCGGTCTTTTGTTGGGTCCTTGCCGTAATCGTACTTCGCTCCCGGTGGTTTTAAAATGGTCCTCCAGTCACATTGTGGTCCTAGGCGCGAGAATCTCTTCGGAGAGTACTCAAGACTGGGAGCCTGCCTATCGTAAACTGGAGGCAGTTTTCCTTTCCTGGCAACGTCGGCATTTGTCTTACCGTGGTCGTGCGTTAGTTGCATGCGTCCTGGGTGCGAGCCGTTTCTGGTACTTGGGTGCCACGGTGCCGGTAAGCTCGCACCTAGTCTCTTGGTTAGATCAGTTGCTCTTCAATTTCGTGTGGAACGGAAAAGGGGAGTGGCTCAAACGGTCTTCGGTGACGCAACCCCTGTCGCGTGGTGGTTTGGGGGTTGTCATTGTGGCTTCGAAGCTAGCATCACTCCGGGTGATGTGGGTGAAACGCTTCCTTGTTGGTCAGGAACATCCTTGGAAGTGCTTTTTCCGGCACTTCCTTCGCCGGGCTTTTCTTGCCGAACCAGTCATTCGTGTATTTAACCTGCGGCACATTGGCCGTTCCACACTCAACAAACTGCCGTTTTTCTACCAGCAAGTGCTCGAGTCCTGGCTTGTGTTGGGAGGCGCACAAGATTCGGCAGGCGTTTGGGTCGTGCCATCAGGGAGTGATGAGCTACATTTGTCCAATTTATCTAGCAGAGTGGCGTATTCCATTGTTGTGCCCCAGACCGAACATCGGTGTGTGGCAAAGTTCGCCATGTTCAACATTGACTGGCTGGCAGTTTGGCGTGATTTAGAACTTCTGCGCTATGATCGCCCAGTATGGAAAACGAACTGGTTGGCAGTGCATGGCATCTTGCCTACCTGTGATCGGATATCCAAGTGGGGTGTGGTGGTCAACAACTTTCATTGTCACTGCGGGACCATTGAGTCGCAACACCACCTGTTCATTGACTGTCCTTTGGCTCGAGCATTGATTGACTGGTTCGAGGGGTTGTTGGGTCGGTTTCGTCCTGCCAGGCGGAACCTTTCGAACGCTGAAATCCGGTTCGGCTTTGCGACTTCGGTCAAAATCCCGGCCGGATATAAGTTTATTCTGGCAACCCTGCGGCATTATGTTTGGGTCGCTAGAAATGCCTGGCAATTTGCGGGTACTCGTCCAGATCTCGAGGACTTGGTCGAGAAAATCTTAGCTACGTTTCGGTTTGTCTCGAAAGTCCAACAGCGAAGTTCTCGTTTTACGAGGATGAGTGGCTTGCTGGGGGAGTGCTGGGGTCTTTGTTGTAACTAGCTTTAACCCTTGCCCCGGAGAGCCTGCTCCCACCAGCTGTGGTCGGTTCCTTCTCTTGGTCAGTGGCTCGGTGGTCTGGGAACAGGCCAAGCTAAGTGTGTGCATGTTCGCTTTAGGTAAATTTCAGTTCCCGAAAGGGGCCTGACCGAGTATCGTCTGGTCCTTAGGGACCGGGCTCTTTAGGCCGTAAAACTCCTTTTAGGGGGTAATTTGTTTTGCCCCCTTGTTCTTTTAGGTCATGGGGTCTTCCCCTGCCCCGTATATGGAGGTGCGCTCTCCTGCCCCAGGAAGGAAGGTGGCCTGCCCGGGCCTTCCTTTCTCTCTGTGTGTGTCTACCTGTAGGGGCAAATACCTCAGCTTTGCGCTGTATTTGCTCTTGCCTTGTTTTTGACCAGGGTTTTATCCGAATTTGACTAGTTCCGCCCTGGTTAAAGATCTCTGGCTTTTGCCAGCTAGTCGTCGATTTGAAAAATGTCGGTTCACGTGTCTATTAAAATGTAGTATTGTGGTTATTTTCGACTGTTTTGACTTGCATAACTTTTCTTATGTTAGTTTGTCCCGTTTCTGTCTAGCCTTTGTTTTGTCTGGTCACCTATGTTTGTCAGGTCTTATGTGAGTGTGGGTACATTTTGTTTGTCCTGTACTTTGTGGCTATCCGAATTTTTGTTCCGAGGTTCCGTTTGTTTTGCTTTTAGCTTGGCAGGCTGGCCACTCGGTTCCCCTGGTTCAGTTGACTTTGGTTGGCTGGGACCAGTGGTTGTTGAATGTTTTCTCGATCTCGTTTTGTCTTGGCCCATGGGGTCGCTCATGTTGTTCCATCTTTAGTCAGTCTCACTCCTGAACCATTCACGATCATAGGTTTTGGGACCATTCATGGCTGTATTATGGCACGGGGGAGGGGTTCACGACCCCTGTCGGTTTGCGTCGCCTGTAGCGGTCCCCCTGGGTGCGGCAGTGTCGAGGGTCCAGGCTCCATTGCACCGTCGGAGTCAATAAGCCTTCTGTCGTACGATCCAAAATAAGATCAAGTGTAGTATCTGTTCTTATCAGCTTAATATCTGATATGTTAGGCAATGCCTAACTCATATATTAAACTGATTTTTGGACTTCGGCCATGGGATTGAAGCTTGCTTCGCCCTGGCTACGGGTTGTCTCGGTATTGCACTACATCCGAGTACGGCCCCTTCCCCACTCGGGGAAGAACATTTTTTTATTTCAAATCAAACTATAAAGCAATCTCTACTTTATTAGACGATTACACACACTTAAGTACTTTTCACATGCCGATCGATTTATATTAACGCCATACTCGAATACCACGTGAAATAATATATCATGGCTTTCTCATGCATATATAACATACATATCATATGACTTGTAACACTTTATTATTTATCCTATGCTGATATTTCACACCTTGTGAGCGTGTTTTCATTCAGCTATGAACCGAATCAACTACATCTAATTTTACTAACATACTTTTTCATTCTCTAGATCGCGGCACATGACGTTCAAGACAAGAGGGAAACCCCCGAACTACCACAATCGCGTCTCATCATCATCGCGTATATAAGGTGAGCGGCGGAAACAACAGCATACTTACCTGACGCAGGTACTTACATGCGTCAGGTTCTTCACCCTTGCAGTGGAGGATCTATGCTTGGAACACAGTCCAAAACTCTGTTGTCAAGGTTATCAACTAGCTGCAGTTGTTTGTGCAGACACGCCCTCGTCTTTGTTCTTGTCTTCCGGTCGACTGGCCAGCCTAACTTGTTAGGTGTTTAGGTAGCGACTACTCCACTTCTTTTTTCTTCTTGACTGCTTGCCTCGGACTTCGGATCGTAGTCAAGTAGTTTTCCTGGCTGTGGGACTGGGTGATTAGCACCCAGCACAGTCTTAAGGCCGCCAGTACCAGTGTTTTTAGTGTTTTACGAGGTAGTGGTGACTAGTGTGTTTCTGGTTGTTTCCTGTCGAGTGGTCTAATTAGGGGATCACTCAAAGGAAGGCTGTCTTTTGTTGGTCTTTGTCTTTGCCTTGTTGCGGGCAGCAGCTTTGGGTTGTTCTTGTCCGTTCCCTGGTTTTCCTTCCTTTTTCCTGGGTATTTTGTGATTGGTTCAATCACTGTTTGTGGTGCTGCTCCTTTTGTTCCTGGGGGTAGTAGTGTTTGTACCTGGGTTTTTGGTGACTGTTTTTGGTGCAGTCACACTCTTTGTTAAGTTTTGTGCTGGTTTGTGCGCATATTTACTTGACTTTTGTTCTTTGGCGATTGTTCTTGTTTGCTGGAATCGCTCTTTGGCGGTTGTTTGTACACTTTTTGGTATATTCGCTTTTTGTGCCGTTGGTTTTGGGCACATTTGGCGGTTGTCTGTGTACTTTTGGTGCAATCGCTCTTTTTTTAGCGGTGTATTAGTATATCTATATATATATCTGGCTTTTCCTTCTTCTTTCTAAACGGTGGTCGCCTTCAGTGGTTGTACTGCCTGTTTTATTAAGGATCAGTCAGTTCTAGCGTTTAGTAGGCACAGCGAGTCACCTCGGTTGGCCTAATTCTTTGTTTCACTAATACACCTACATAAGTATATACATTTCATTTAAAATATGTCATTCCCTAACTTTACTGCGAAGGATTTCGCAAAGTGGAATCAGACAAGCTCCTGCTTTCGCCTCCCCAAACGGTTGGTCTGCAACGACACCGTTAAAGATGTTAGGGTGGCATTAATTAAGGCCATTGGGGCTGAGAGGACCTCTGCTGTTCAGGCTTTGCCTGACAATCAGTACAGGATCCAATTCACCTCTCCCTCCTACAAGATGGGATATGACCTTAATGGTCTTAATTTTCGCAGTGTAAACATCACACCAACCCCGGCATATGAGCAACTCACAAATGTCTTTGTGGATCGGGCTCCTCTCCATATGCCAAATAGCTATATCTCGTCTTCTTTGTCCGCATACGGCCGTGTCGTTAGCGTTCGTGATCTTTGCGTTAAAGGCTACAAGGACATTCGCACTGGGACACGCATGGTCACCATGTCTCTTCTTCGGCCAATTCCTGTGGTCGTTAAGATAGCGAACTTGCCTTGCTCAGTCTGTTACAACGGTCAGCCACCTTATTGCCTGTCTTGTAACGCTTTTGGGCATTTTGCCCGCTGTTGCCAGCAGGGAAGGACAAAGAAACTACCATCCAATACAGGTGCGCCTGTTCAGCGCTCCCAGCCTATGGAGGCGTCATCGCCTCGTACATCTTCTGCAGCAGCTTCCTCTGTTTGTGTCGATGCCGCTCCACCTTGTGCATCCGTTGACCAACCTGTGGATTCCGCTATTGTTGCCGTCCCTTCCACCGGGATGGAAACTGATAGTGGCGCGGGCGCTGCTGTTACTCTTTCCTCTGAGGATGATGTTTCCTCTCCTCAACCCAAAAAGTTAGTTGTCACGATCAGTGAGTTCAGGGAGTCGCTTGCTATATCGCATGACTTTTCCTGCCAACGTGAAGTGTCCTTAGTACAGCAACGCTCAATGAATCGTGACAAGCTGAAGCGCCTGCAGAAACCTCGATCAACTGCAGGGGCTAAGAAGTCTTTGTGTTTGTCCGTGCCTGCTAGTGAGCCTCCTCCCGCTCCTTCTAGCTCACCCCATCATGCTTCTGCGGAGCATGCTGTATCAGACTCTGTTGTGCCTGATACGCCGCCTTCATCTCGCCGCTCAGGTAAGATCACACGGACGAAACACATCCGGGAACAGAGGCTGCTTCAATCAAGCAGTCACCTGTCCGTCAGTAAGTCTCCTTCCTCCACTACAGTGGCCAGTCCTTTGCCTACTAACAGTGCTGCCGAGCTGGTTGGCTCCACTCCTCCATCTCCTCCATCAAGCAGTCACCTGTCCGTCAGTAAGTCTCCTTCCTCCACTACAGTCGCCAGTCCTTTGCCTACTAACAGTGCTGCCGAGCTGGTTGGCTCCACTCCTCCATCTATGGGCCACATTCCTACTGGTACTAAATCACCTGTACCTTGTGGTGCATCTGTGGCAGCTACTTGTCAGTCGTCTGCTACTGTGTCACCATCTGAGCCCTCTCTGCAGCTGCGCCTCTCTCGGAGTGAGCAGTCTGTCGAACCTGTTACCTTGCTTCCTCCGCCAGTTATTGGAGCTGTAGAGCCGTCCCCTGATGGCACTCCTGTGACCCACACCCCTGTGTACACAACTCCACCTGTGCCTTCTTGTGAGCCTGCGTTAGAAGATGCTGCTAGTTCTGCGGCAGAGTTTTCTCCACCTCCCATCCCTTCTCGTCAGGCTCTGGCTCCTTGGCAAGCTTCTGGTTCCGCTGCTTCTCCTGCTGCGGCCTCCACTTATGCTCTGGCTGTCTTGTCAGGCTCTTCTTCTTTGCTGCCATTACGGCAGGGCGAGCTTGAGTTCCCCGAGTCGCCAGACCTTTTTCCTCCGCGGAGTTCTGATTCTGCAGGCTGGTTAACGACGCCTTCCAATTTTCCAGTTTCTCCAGTCTCTCCGCATTTTTCATCAGGCGACTCCTTTTATGGCAGATCCTATTTTTCGGAGGACGATCCTCCGTCTTTGCTTCCTTCTGCTTCCGAGCAGGTGGATGTTTTAGCTGATCAGTCTCTGGTCAGACTTTTTACTAACAATAACGATGTATAACTTACTTACACTTAATATAAATGGTCTTAATGACCATATAAAACGGACAGCTCTAATTGATTGGCTGAAATGCATGCAAGCAGATATTGTTTGCCTTCAAGAGACGCACGCATCCTCTCACAGTACTATCTTGAGCTGGTTCCGTCATTCTGGTTTTCGTGTGGCCTCCTCTTCTTTTTCAAATAAGCGGTGTGGGGTCGCCATTTTAATTAAAGATATATATACATTTACGCAGGTTCGTAAGGACAACGATGGTCGCTTCTTGCAGGTTGAGATTGACATCGAAGGGAACAAGTTACGTTTTGTTTCTTTGTACGCGGCAAACAAGAACCCGGTGCGCAACACTTTTTTTGCGAACCTGCCAGATTATATTGATTTGGCAGTTCCTACTTTCCTTTGCTGTGATTTCAATGCCGTCCTGGACCCGGACTTGGATAGGCGCCACCATCTGTCTTATGCCGGTCCTTCTCAGGCGGCCACGGCCCGCGAAAGTGTTGCTGCCTTACAATCCTTGCTTTCTGCCACGCATACTTTTCCTGTGTGGCGAACACGTCATCCTGCTGAGCGGATCTTCTCGTGGGATCATGCCTCAGGTAAGTTTTCTTCCCGAATCGACATGATCTGGGCACCTTTGGTCTTGGACCAATCGATCACTGACTGCCAGTACCATACCTCCTTTTTCTCCGATCACCGCTACATGTTGCTCAAGTTCCATTTGGGTGACGTGTTTGCGCGTGGTCCGGGGGTATGGAAATTCAATACGTCACTGCCAGACAGTCCGGAGTATTGTGCCCTGGTTCGCTCTTTCTGGGCTTTTTGGAAGATGCAGGAGTCCTCTTCCACCTTTTCCTCTTCCCTTGATTGGTGGGATCAAGGGAAATTTTTCCTTAGGGAAATCACTCGTTGTTTTGGCCGTGCTCGAGCTCCCGAACAGTCAAGGACCAAGCTGGATCTTGAACGACAGCTCAAACGCTTGCAACATCTGTTTGATGCTGGTGACTCTTCTGCCTTCTCTCAACTTTGTGCTGTGCAAGAGGAGCTTCGTGCAATACACCTTCATGAAGCCAAGGCCTTGCAAGTACGTGTACGCTGTCGCTGGGCCGAAGAAGGCGAAACATCCTCCTCTTTCTTTTTAAGTTTGGAGAAAAAGCACCGGGCCAAGCAGGAGATTACTAGTATTTGTGACCCTGACACGGGACTCATTCACCATGACCCATTTAAGATCTTGGAGACATGGCGCTCGTACTACCAACGCTTGTTTACGGCTGAGGAATGCGATTGATCTGAGCAGGACATCATGCTGGGTCGTTTAACTCGTCGATTGAACAAGTCGGAGGTCGAGTCCTGTGACGGGGAGTTATCAGAGGCGGAATGTCGTGCTGCTCTTCACGGCATGTCCCGTGGCAAGACGCCGGGTTCAGATGGATTCCCAATGGAATTCTTTGTTTGTTTTTGGGACCTTCTTGGTCCAGACCTTGTTCGTATTCTGAACCTTGCCTACCAACAAGGTCAACTTTCCATCTCACAACGTCGGGGCATCATCATTGTTTTATATAAGAAGCATGATCGTCTCGAAACGAAAAATTACCGCCCTATTAGTTTACTGAACGTGGACTACAAGATTGCCACTAGGGCTATTGCTGGCCGCCTTTTGGGCGTTATTGGCTCGATTGTCGGCTATGACCAAACATGTGGCATCCCGGGTCATACCATCTCTGAGAACCTGATGCTGATGCGTGATCTGATCGAGTATGCCGATCGGGCGGATATCCCTCTTGCTCTTCTCTCTTTGGATCAAGAGAAGGCCTATGATCGGGTGGATTGGTCCTTTCTCCAACGCATCCCTCCACACTTTTGGTTTTGGCGATTCATTTTGACAATGGATCTCCCTTTTTTATTCCAATGTTGAGTCTGCCGTCGTCATCAATGGTTGGACTTCTTCCTTTTTCATGCCTTCTCGTGGTGTTCGACAAGGCTGTCCTCTTTCACCCCTTCTTTATGTGCTTTGTATTGAAGTGTTGGCATGCAGCATCACCGCCTCGCCTGCCATTGAGGGTGTTCCTCTACCGGGTGCAGATCGGGTGTTTAAGTGCTCGGGGTTTGCCGACGACACATCTATTGCGGCTACCACTGACACTTCGATGCAGGCCACCTTCGACATATACGCCCAATACGAACGGGCGTCTGGGGCTAAGTTGAACCATGGCAAGTCCAAGGGCTTGTGGTTAGGTGCCTGGAAAGATCGTCAGGACACCCCGCACGGTATCAACTGGGTGAAGGAGTTGTTGTTGCTGGGTGCTACCATCAGTGCTGGCGATTACTCCACAGCCACTTGGGAGGCTCCAGTCGCTAAGGTCGAGAAGCGCTTGTCGTCCTGGAAGGGGCGTCAACTTACCTATCAGGGTAAGGCGACAGTGATCAACACCTTGGGCCTCTCCCAGATTTGGCACTTGTGCCATGTGTTTACCATTCCGGAGTGGGCCAAGAAGCGCATTGTTAAGGCCACCTGGGGTTTTTTCTGGTCGGGTCGCCGCGATTTGGTTGTCCGCCGTACCGTTTGTTTGCCCAAGGGTCAAGGGGGCTTTGGCGTCATTGACTTTGACCTGAAGGCGAAGGCTTTTGCCATTCAGTGGGTCAAACGTTACTTTGCTCCAACACCTGCTAAATGGAAAGCCTTTTTTAGTTTCTTTTGTATGTCGTGTCTGTCCGTCACACCTGTGGAAGTGTTTTGCACTTCCTCTTTTCCGCCCAATTTGATTGCCCTTCTTCCTCCCTTCTACCAGCACATCGTCCGGGCATGGTCCCAGTTTGATGGTGGTGGTGTTGCACGGCCCGCTGCACTGGTCTGAAACTTGGGACCAGATCCATCTTCAGTCCTTGGATCGTGCAGTCGTTGATGTGAACTGGAAGATCGCCCATGGTGTCCTCTACACTGCCTCCCGCCTCGTCACCGGCTTTGGGATGGCCAACATAGATCTCCAGTGTCACTGTCGTGCCGATGCAGAAACTCTCGAGCATCTCTTCTTTGAGTGTCGATACGCTCGTATCTTGGTTGGCTGGGTATATTTCAACTTGATGCAGTACGACGGTTCGGCAACACCCTTCACGGTCAACGAGTTGTTGTTCGGTGTTTCTCGTGCAAGGCGTAAGCGTATGCCCCACATCATCATGTGGATGCACCAGGTGGTGAAGCACTACCTGTGGGTTGCGCGGAACGACTTCCGCTTTCGGGATAAACGCCGCACCGAAGCGGATTGTCTGAAGGCAATCATTGCGCGTTTGAAATTTTTGCTCAAAGTGCTCGCCAGCCGCTGTCGTTCTCCTTCTCAAATTCGGTCGTTTGAGAAGCAGTGGTTGGCCAATAAGACTCTTAGGCACTTTGAGGGCGAGAAGCTGGTCTTCTCATTTTAATTTCTCCCTAGGTTAGCTAGCCTCGTCCTCGTTCTGTGAACGGGGGTCGCCTTCGTTGGTTGTACTGCCGGAATCGGTTTGTCGTCTTCTTGTGCTAGCTGGCTTAGTCTTTTCCTTCGCCTTTCCGTGAACGGGGGTCGCCTTCATTGGTTGTACTGCCCGGATCGGTTCGGTGTTCTTCCGTCTTCTTTTTAGCTTTTTTAAAGCTTTTTTAACCTAGCTTAGCTTTTTACATTCGGAAGCGTAGCCAGATTAGATTTATGATCTAGGTCTAAATATACCATCGTGCCGCGTCAGAATAATAAAGAATGGCCGGTATATTTAGAACGGAGGTGGGGATCGTCCCCCCCGTTTTTTTGCGCGCCGGTTGTGCCCTCCGAAATCCGAGGAACCCATTGCACGTCTCCCCAGTGGGAGCGGGTTTGTCGCATTTAAACATAAAACTTACCTGATGCGAGAGGCACCTTGATCAACTAGGAGGTCCTCTCAGGATGAGGCCCTTTCATTGCACTTTGACTGGGTTGACTCCTGTGATTACCCCTAATGTGGGTAACTCGAGCATATAATTTCTGGTAGTGGGGACCTGCGTTCACGCTTGTCCCCTTCAACATATAATATTCATGTATAAATGTATAAAGCCGTGTTTTTTTCTAACACGGCCGTGTGTCGATTGTTTTTGTATTATAGAATCAGATGTCAAACGTATCATTTATCACACAATACACTCTATATATATTTTCCGGGCCGAAATCTCCATCTCGTGTTCCTATTATATGGTAAGTAAACCTATACACGCTTATATTTTGTAAGCACTTCGATTCTTTGCACACACTATTCAATTAATTTGCTGTATAAAGTCACTTGCTTGCCAACGGAATTTCAAGCCATCGCACATACATTCCAAGTGCTGATTAACTGGCTTGTGTGTCACTCAAGCGCACATGTTTTGCCGGTCAAACTTACAAAATACCAAGTAAACATTCAAACATCGCATTATTTCACGGCGCGTGACCCCAAACATTTCCGGGTCACAATGCAATTCGCGAGTGAAAGAAGCTTGACGCATTCATGAATGTTTAAAGGGCGCGAAAGCTGATATGTTCGCAACTCTCGTCTCATGGTTGATGCCACACGGCCGCCGTGCCCCTCTCCACGACGGCACGCGCGTGCGCGAGAGCACCGCCAGGGTCGCGGTGGGCGATCACCACGGACTTGCCGTGCTCGTGCGACGAGTAATCAAGCGCTTGTCGACGTCATAATCGCTCGCAAGCGAGCTCCTTCTCACCGCGTTTTCGTAGCACAAGTGTTCGGTAGAAATATGTGTGGCAAACGGCGAAGAAGGCATCGCTTCTCGGCCTTTTGGCTAATAGAGAAGAGCTCGTGCCATTGATTGTGGTTATCCGTAGTCTGGTGAATCTTGGTGTTCATTTTTGCTGCTGAAATCTCTGGTGATTGCTGACATCCTGTGGCTGTTCTCCATCCTGTGGTCCTTGGTGTTGGTCTGTTTTCCATCCTGTGGTCCATTGGCCTCTGTTGGTTTTCTGGCTTCCTTGTGGTCGCTGACGTCCCCTGGCTGGTTTTCTTGGCTGGTGGTCCTTGGTCAGTTGATCCCTGTGCGTGAGTTTATTCCCTTGTTTTTCTGTGTGTTCACCACAAGCCTTGGCTTCTTTGTGCAGTATATATAACTTGTATATAGTTTTGTGTGTGTCGGTTCGTTCCTGTCGAGGAGCCCTTTAGGGGGTCACTCAAAGGAGGGGTCTTGACTTTTCTTTGCCATTGTCCGGTTAGTTTGGGCGGCGGTGCTTGGGGGCCAAAACCCAATAGCCTGGTTCTGTTGGTTGCGGTTATTCCGTGTGCCAGCTGGTTGGGGGTGGTTCCCTCTTTGCTGGTTTTTTTTCCCCTGTTTACTATTTTAATCACACACTTCGATCAATATGATTCCTTTTGTGAATCGGACCTCGGATGTTATCCTGTCAGACCATGTCGAGGCAAAAGCCATCAATGTGCGCCAAGTTATTGATGAATTGCGCAGTCAATGTGACAATTTTTCTGAACTGTTTGAGGCTGTCGTTTTGATGGCACCAGGGCGCTTTCGGCTTACCTGCAAAAGCGCTCGCAAGTTAGAAGTTGCTGAAAATATGGGCTTCTTAGTTCGCCGGTTGAATTTCGGCCCGTATCATCTTTTAAATGGGTCAATATTACTCGCCTTTCCTATGGTATTCCTGAGGTGGAAATTTCCCGGGTCCTAGAGCCATATGGTCGTATTAAACTAATTAAGAGCGAACAGTACTCTAACATTTATACTGGTGTGAGGAATGTTCTGATGGAGGTCAATCAGGCTATTCCTGCACGTATTCTTATTGCTGGAAATTGGTGCTTTGTGCATTACAAAGGCCAGAAAAAAGTCTGCTTTCAATGTGGTAAGGAAGGCCACATGCGTGGAAATTGTCCAGATCGGGTGGTTGCAGTTGTCCTTGGTCAATTGGCCAATGATGTTGTGGAACAGGAGGGCATTGCTGATCCTCCTCCAGTTGTGCCGGATCAAGTTGATGTTCCACCTATCGTTGTTCCTCCTCCTCCCGTCGCCGCAGATGTTGCTGCGCCTTCTGTGTCTGTCCCTTCTGTCACTGGGCAAGTCCTGGAATCCACTGTTGCTCCTCAGACTTCTGTTCTGGTGGAAATGGAGTCTGCACCTGTTGATCCACCTTCTTATGCTTCCATTGTTGGTGGCAAACGTCGTCGATCTCCGACTAAGAAATCGTCTTCCCCTAGGTCAAAGAAAGATTGTCGCCGTGACAAATCGCCTTGGGGTACTTGTTCTGCAAGTGGCAGTGACCCGGATGAGAGTTCTGGTAGTGCGTCTGAGGACCTCTCATTTGACTCTGATTTGGCATTGGGGGTTGCGCCCGAAAATGTCCCTCTTCCTGAAGATACTAATCTTGAATTGGATAATGAGAATATGGATTCCCTTTTAATGCAGTTTACTCCAAACCTTCCTGGTGTTCTTCCAGGTCGGCAAACTATTTCTGCACCAGAGGATTCACAGGCCTCTGAAGAAACCCGAGTTGCTACTCGTTTTTTCGCCACACTGGGTTCTGATTCTCAGACCCATGGTGAATCTGTGGAATCGGCTTAAGCCTTTTTCTACAAGTTAAAAATATCTATTGTTACAAATTTACTATGTCTACATTAAAATACACTATGGCGAATACTACAATCAATTTTAATCAATTATCTATCCTTACATTAAACTGTCAAGGTCTCCGTGACCAGGCTAAGCGGAACGCTTTGTTTTCCTGGTTGAATTGTGTTAAGGCTGATGTTGTGTGCTTGCAGGAAACTCATTCCATCTCTCGTGATGAGTTTGTTACCTGGGTCTCCTTGGAGTCTGATGCTGCTAACAACTTGCAACATTACTCTGTTCTATCTTCTCCTGGTTCTCTATGCAGTCGTGGCATAGCTGTTTTATATAAACCTTCTTTGTCTGTGGATGCCGAGATTTTTGATGATATTGGACGTCTTCAAGTCATTAAATTTTCTGTTTGTGGTACAGCTTCTTCATCCTTTCAATTAGTCAATGTCTATGGACCAAACCGTAAACCAGATGGTGAGGTTTTTTTTGAATCGATTGGTTCCCAAGTCGATGCTTCACTCCCTACGATTGTTTGTGGAGATTTTAATACCGTTGTTGACCCTGCCATTGATCGCTTTGGTTGTAATCCGACATCTCCTTGGGCATATAATTGGCCTCGCTCTTTGCAAGATTTTACACATGAACTCGATCTTCATGATATTTGGCGTTTACGTAACCCAAATACTCGCAGTTATACTTGGCATCGGGCCAATGGATTGCAGGCATCTCGTTTAGATATGTTCTGGGTGTCATCCTCTTTACTGTCACATGTTATTGATGTTTCCATTTACCCTTTCTTTCGTTCGGATCATTCATACGTTTTTCTCCAATTGACTCTTCCATCATTGCCACGGCGCGGTCCTGGTGTGTGGAAACTTAATGCATCTTTGCTTAAGGATGATAATTATAAACAGAAGATCCAAGAGTTTTGGCAAGCTTGGCAACTTGAGCAAGGCACTTTTCCTTCCTTAGCAGTTTGGTGGGATGCTGGTAAAAAGCGCATTCGTGCTCTTACACGTCGTTATTCTCAACAGCTGGCTCGTGCTCGTCGGGCTCGTATTAAGTCCCTTGAGAATACTTTGTTCCACCTTCATCATCGACAGCAAAATGGTGAGGATGTTTCTGCTTGGTTAAACGAAGCTAAGACTGATTTGGAATTGGAACACCTCCATGTTGCTAATGGTGCCCGCATTCGTTCCCGCGAACAATGGGCCGAGGAAGGTGAGACCTCTTCATCCTACTTTTTTCGCCAAGAAAAATCTCGAGCCATCAAACGGCTTTTTTCTGGCATCAAAAATGCTCAAGGACTGGTTGTCCATTCCATATCCGCTATTATCCGGGTTTGGTGTTTGTTCTATGTACAATTATTTACGGCGGCTATTCTTGTCCCTGGTGACCAAGCCTTTTTTCTTGGTTCCTTGGAGCGTTCACTTTCCCATACTGAATCCGCCCTGTGTGAGGGTGCTATCACTGAAGACGAATGTTTGAAAGCTTTACGACAAATGAAGAACAATAAATCGCCGGGAGTTGACGGTTTGCCATACGAATTTTATACACGTTTTTGGCCTGTTCTTGGTACTGATTTAATATCCGTTTATAATGATTGTTTTTCATCGGGCTGTCTTTCCTTCTCTCAACAAACTGGCTTGATTACTTTACTCTATAAGAAAGGTGATAAGCTTGACACCAAAAATTGGCATCCCATTTCTCTTCTCTGCACTGATTATAAGATCTTGGCTAAAGTTCTTACAAATCGACTTGTTGCCGTTATTTCTTCAGTTGTTGGGCCCGAACAAGTATGTGGTGTCCCTAGTCGCCTCTCAAGTGAGAATATTCGGTTGATCAAAGATGCTGTCGACTATGCAAATGGTTCAGCCATGAGTGCGGCATTGGTTTCTTTGGATCAAGAAAAGGCATTTGATCGTGTGGACTGGTCTTTCATGCTTCGTGTTCTTGAGGCAATGAACTTTGGTCCATCCTTCCGTTCCTGGGTGCAATTGCTCTATACGAGCCTTTTTTCTCAGGTCCTTGTCGACGACTATGTGAGTCAACTTTTTCCGGTTACTCGTGGTGTTCGACAGGGTTGTCCATTGTCTCCCTTGCTTTATATTTTAGTCGCCGAGACTATTGCCTGTGCCATTCGCCAGGATCCCAATATTGATGGACTGCTTTTACCTAATGGTTCACATACTAAATTGTTCCAATATGCTGATGATACGAGTATCTTTGTCATGTCAGATCAGTCTCTTTTGGCCCTATTTCTTTGTTTGAACGATATGAATGTGCATCCGGGGCAAAGTTGAACGTGAACAAGTCTCATGGTCTTCTTCTTGGTTCCTGGAAAGATCGGCAGGATATGCCAGTCGCCTTAAATTGGTCAAGTGAATCCATCACTGTACTTGGGTGTCGGATTGGCAATGATGTGGTGCCCGATTGGGATTCTCTGCTTACTAAGTTTGAGAGTCAGCTTTCCTTATGGAAATCTCGACAGTTGTCGTTCCGCGGCCGAGCACTTATTGCTAATGTGCTGGGGCTTAGTCTCTTTTGGTATCAAGCAACTGTCTTTGATGTTCCAAAGGTAGTGATCGCCAAAATCAATAAGATCCTTTTCCCTTTTGTGTGGAACAAAAAGAAGGAGTGGATGGCTCGTTCGTCTGTCGTTCAGCCTTTGCATGATGGAGGTTTGGGTGTCGTGGAAGTCTCACGCAAGGTTTCATCTCTCCGTACAGCCTGGATTCGTCACTATTTTGCTGACTCAGCGCCACATCCATGGAAAGTGTTTTTTGATTTTCATGTGTCTTTAATTTTTCCCAGTCAAGATGTGGCCTCTTTGCTAGCTCGTGACACTATCCCTGCCTATCGAATCAAACGCCTCCCACCATTCTATGCTTCTTTAGTTCGTACTTGGGTAGATCTCAAGGGTGAAAAGGATGGTCAATGTTGAATAATTCCTCGTCCAGGTCTTGATCCTCTTCCTATTGATCAGGTTTCTGCTCGGATTAGTTATTCCCTTCTTGGCAGTTATAGCTTTGTCGAACATCGATCTGTGGTCAAGTTTCGTGATCTTGGCATTTCCGTCAACTGGAAAGAAGCCTGGTCCAGTCTTCGTCTTTGGCGTTTTGTTCGCTCCGTTCAAGATACATCTTGGCTGTCGTTTCATGGGATCCTTCCAACTGCTGATCGACTGGTGCGTTTTGGAATGAATGTCAACCCTTTGTGCTTTTGTGGTCAGCCCGAGACTCTACTTCACCTGTTTACCATCTGTCCATTTGGTACAGAGATCATCGAGTGGTTCTTGGTGCAGTTACGTCTGTTCAGGCCTACTGCTGTTCTTAATGATGCTGCAATTTTGTTTGGTTTCACCGCCACCTCTCGTGTTCCCGTGGTTTTCACTGCATTGCTGGGTATCCTGCGCCATCATATCTGGTTGGCTCGTAATCGCCATCGTTTCGAACATGTTCCTCCAAATGTCCCGGAAACCATGCGGAAAGCTCGGTCCACCTTCCGATTCCTGGTGCGTATGCATCGGCGTCATTGTCGCTCACCTGAACAATTTGATAACGAATGGCTGGTTAATGGCATTGTAGCCTCTATCACTGATCAGGGTTGGATTCGGTTCAATCATGATTTCATCACTTGAGTCTTCCTTCCTTGTGATTTTTTGGAGGCACAGGGGTCGCCTTATTGGCTGTACTGCTGTTGTCTTCAAAACTCTCTTGTTTGTTTTGTTCATGTCATTTCAGTTGCAATTGTACTTTTGTTTTCTCCTGATATTGCGGTCGCCTTCATTGGTTGCACTGCTGTATTCAGTGGGATTGAATGTCCTGTTGGTCATTTTTTGTTCGTAATTTGTTAATGTCATTTGTTTAAGGGAGCAGTTGTTTCCTCTTTGGTCATTTCTGTCTTCCTTTTAATTTTTGTCCCATGGTTCGCATCGACTTTGTCCTTGTGGGTTGCATGGGAATTCAATTTTCCTTCGATCTTAGTTAACCAGTGGGTTGTTCATGTCGACATCATGTTTAGTTAACATCATTTCCCAAGCCATTCACCATCATAGGTTTAGGGACCCCTGGACGTGACGATGCTTGCATCTGATCGTTCCGGCCATTCATGGTTGTCTCATGGCACGGGGGAGAGGATCGTACTCTCTGTTGATTTGCTTGCTGTGTAGCAACCCCCTGGGTGCGGCGATATCACGGGTCCAGGCTCCATTGCACCGTCGGAGTCGATAAGCCCTTCGTCGTTCAACTCAAAATAAGATCAAGTGTAGAATTTTGATCTTATTTTTGGTTTAATTTTATAAATTATTATACTAAGTTAAAGATAAAGTTCTGGTGTACATTGTGGTTATATTTTCAAGTTGGATAGTTTTCGTTATTTCAAGTTATTTGCTTGTTTATAATCATTATTGGTTGATTCCACGGTTGCTATCGCTGTAAAATTCATTATTTGGTTTTTCAAATATAACTTTTCATCTGCTGGTCGGATTCGTTTCAAATTTGGTGTGTGGATTGTGATATTGTATCTTGTTATATTGTCATTGTCTGGATTATTATTTGTGCGTCGTTCGTGAATTATACTGGCTTTTAATTTTCGTCCGGATTATATTTGAATAAATTATTACGCAACAGTTTGTATTAATATTGTGATCCTTGTTCGTCTGTTTCTCGTTTATGGTTCATTATCTGTTGAAATTGTCGTCGGATTTGAATTTATCTCGCCAGTGGGAACATTTTGATATAGTATTTGTATTGTCTTGTTGATTATTTCGTGAAATATCAGTGGTTTGGAGTCTAGTGCGTAAAGTCCGTGTATCATTGTTTATTTCCCGTCAGAGTTTCGTATTTCGTCTGTAACTTTCGTGCAGTTTGTGATATACACATATAACTTGGCTAATATATAGACATCCTGGCTGTTAACATCTTCAGCAAGTTTCAAGAGTATACTGTTTATAGAATTCAAACTACAGCTGTTTTGCGGGTTTCCAACGGTCATTTGACTTTTAAAATTCCCGGTTAATTAGTATTCGGTTTTCGAAGTGTTTATATTATTTGGGGAATGCCCGTTCATCGTTATTGTCTAGCGCTGTGTGTCATGTGGCGTTAATATACGATTGCGTCTGTAACTTTTCCTGTTCTCTCGTTTAATTGTTAGATCTCCTGTATTTATTTGTACTGTCATTCGTTATTATGTCAACCCAAGATTCCCAATCTCCATTTGTTAAATGTTCGGATTGTAGTTTTATTACCACCACGCAAGGTCATTTGGGTATTCATCGTTCCAAAATGCATCACGCCAATGTTCCTGACCATATTAAATCGGTCAATATTGTCAGACTTTTTCCCGATGGGAAGTCGTATCATTGCTGTTTATGTAACAATATTATTGGTTCTTTCCCGAATTTTAAACGGCACTATCTTAGTAAGCACAAAGGAATTTCCCTAAATGTCTCCGGTAAATGTTCATTATGTAATCGTACTTTTTCTGATAACCGTGGCGCTGGCGTTCATCTCCAACGTACCCATCATATTGGGAAAGATGATCCCTACCCCCTGTCTCCTACCCCTGTGATGTCATATGTTGATCATGGAATAACAGCAAATAATAGTGCCATCACCCCATCCAGGCGTAGTCGTAGATCGAGAGCCGGGTTATTGCGTGAAGCGTCCGTATCCATGTCAAGTAATTTGTCCAGTCCTGTTCAGTCTAGTATTACGTCATTGTTACCTAACGCTGATGTTCAAGATGTTAGTATTCGTGTTATTTCTTCCACTCAATCACCCATGACCCTATCCCAGTTAGTTAATCCCTCTTCACCACGAGTCAATCCCCCCAGTACCTGCATTCCCACTACTGATTGTTCATTGAGAGTACCGACACCTGTCCTTATTGACCCTGATCCCGTTGAGGATGACGTTCCATCTTCTCCTCCGAGACCTAATGGTTATCCCATCACCTCCATTCCTTCCCATCTACCAAATCTTGAAGCAGTGGTCGTCTTAAGTGATTGTACTGCTGTGAATAGCAATGCTCCATCTTGTGTTTCCCCTCGTTCACCTAACCCTTCTACTCCTTCTCAATCCTCCCCTCCATGGTCAAGTCCCTCAACCCCCCCTAACCTTTCCCAGCATCGTTCCCTTGATCCTTCGGTCGCCTTCAGTGGTGGTACTGATCGTGATGGTGATTGTGATCCTAACCAGCCTTCTAATCCAAACCCAAACAATCCCTACTACACTCCATCCTCACCAGATTCCGCATCCCAGAACCCTTTTATCATCCCCCCTCCCCTCTCCGAGTCGTTTCTCACGTCCTCATCAAATATGTCATTGGCTAATAGTAACACCCCATCTAGTCATGCAGACCCTGATCCTTCGGTCGCCCTCAGCGGTTGTACTGATCGTGACGGTGATTGTGATCCTAGTAAGCCATCTAATCATGTATCAACTAATCCTCCCGAATTATTACCCTTAAACTCAACGCTTAATCCGTCAGCTCCTTCCTTCATAACGCCTCAAACTAAGAAATTGTATCCAGTCGAGTTGGTTGACCTTGATCCTGAGGATGATGACGATGATGACTTAGAACATTCCAGACCTAATTCCACTACATCTCCATCTACACCCTATCTTGATATCAACAACAGCACCATTCAATCCGATGATAATCCATTAATAGACAATGATCCTCCTCTCCCCACTGACATCCCTATTAACCCTAGTTCGAATAGCATCAATCAGTCTGAATTCGTCAACTCCTGGTCTAGTCGTATCAAGTCAACCGATTCCTTCGAAGCATTTTCTTTCCAATGTGAAAAGTTTGCGGAAGCGGTAGTTGAGGAGGCGAAGACGAAACCAATTAATGCATCCCGGCCTAGACAAAGACCTAATCGGCCCAATAATAGAAATGTTAACAACCACCGTCCAAGAGTTCTCCCCAACCCCATCGCTGCGAGAAGAATCCAAACCCTATATAGATTGTCTAAGAAAAGAGCAGCAAGACAAATACTAAACGACAACAACACGGTCTATTCCGGTACGAATGAGCAAGCTAAGGATTACTTTACTAACACTTTCTCTGCTAACCCTATTAACATTGATGAAGTATTGGAGTCATTAAACCGTCATGTTCCAACTGCTAATGAAGATCCCTCTGTTATGGAGCCCATGAGTGAAAAGGTTATTAAGAACAAACTGAAAAGTATGTCCAACTCGGCCCCGGGGAAAGATCGCGTCGAGTATCGCCACCTTAGACAGGTTGATCCAGAGTGTAAAGTTCTTGCATGTATCTTCAACAAATGTTTAAATCAAAAGCAAGTACCATCGATTTGGAAAGAGTCCACCACGATCCTAATATATAAGAAAGGAAACAGTGATGACGCCAGTAATTTCCGTCCCATAGCTTTAATGTCTTGTTTATATAAACTTTTCACTGCTATCTTAGCCTCCCGTGCCACCAATTTTGCAATAAATAATAATCTTATGTCGCATCAACAAAAGAGTGCTAGACCGGCTGAAGGGTGCCACGAGCATACATTTACTTTACAATCCATAATAGCAGATTGCAAAAGGAACACGAAAGACTGTTACATCGCATGGCTTGATCTTAGAAATGCTTTTGGTAGTATTAACCACGAAGCTATATACACAACACTATGTCATATGGGCTTTTCAAATTCATTTATTGATTTAATTAAAGACATATACACAGACAGTACAACCGTTGTCAGAACGTCACGTGATGAAGAAACTCCACCTATCAACATTAATGCTGGTGTTAAGCAGGGATGTCCCATTAGCCCAGTCCTATTTAACCTTACGTCAGAGTTGCTTATCAGATGCATCATTTCAAAGTGCGAGGAAAATCCCAACATTCCTTTTAAGATCCACAACCATCCAGTATCCATCTTGGCATATGCGGATGACCTGGTTATCATTAGTCGCACTAAAGAAGGACTACAAGATCTCCTATCTGAAGTATCTATGGCTGCGAATGTGCTAAATCTCTCGTTCCGACAGGACAAGTGTGCCACTCTTTGCTTGACGTGCTCCAGTAAATATCCATCCAGAGTTTCTGAATTCCAGTTTGTTGTCCAGAACGGTGAAATTCCGTACTTGAAAAAAGAGGAATCGTATCGTTACTTAGGTGTTCCAATTGGCTTATTATATGATGCGTCTGATATGAAATCCATCACGGACAGACTTATAGCCGACCTAGAAAAAATACACGTTTCCCTTCTGGCCCCATGGCAAAAACTGGATGCGATACGAACATTCATACAACCTGGTCTCACGTACGCTCTTAGATCATGCCCGGTATCACGAGAGTCGCTGAAAGAGTATCGTTCTAAGTTAGTTGGTATTTTAAAATCAATATGTCACTTACCCAAGAGAGCGTCCAACTCATACCTTTTTGCAGATAAATCGGTTGGTGGGCTTGGCTTTCAAGATCCGTTCGATGAACGTCACGTGCAAACAATAGTACATACGGTTAAGATTATCTCAGCTTCTGATCCTTTAATTGTTAATATCTCTCGTGACCAGCTTACCTCAGTTGTCAAGAGATGTGTCAAGTCCAAAGATATCTCATCCAGTAAAGTTATTGATGGTTTCCTCTCTGGTTCACAAGATGGTTCCCTTGCCAATCATCAGAATTCTAGTATTACCCTCTGGTCCAGATGTAGAATTTCCTGTAGAGCCTTAAATGTTTTAATCCATGATGCCATGGGAAAAATTTCCATCTCGATGAATGAATCAACCACAGAGGGTGATAAGAAGGTAGCCTCATTTCTCCACCGTCACATGAAATTAAAACATGCCAGTATATTGAAGTCGCTCAAAGACCAAGGCAAAGTGGCCAGATGTCTTGAATCATGCCGTTTAATTAGTACCAATAATTGGTCATTTGACGGTACTGGTCTTCGGTTTTGTGATTGGAGATTTATCCATCGAGCGAGGACAAACACCTTACCAACAAATGATGTCAAGAGCCGCTGGTCGGAAGCTAGTCCTGTCTGCAGAAGATGTCACAGCCTAAACGTTAATGAAACACTTCCACACATAATATGTCATTGTAAACCGAACATGACGGCTATTACTGCCAGACATAATCGTATATTAAATCGGCTTACTAATGCTATACACCTTGGTGAAGTAACAATTGATCAAGTCGTTCCAGGTGCCCCAGGTTTAAATCGCCCTGACATTGTTGTTAGATCGGGTAACAAAGTTATAATAATCGATGTTACGTGCCCGTTCGAGAATGATGATTCCTCCCTAGAAATGGCAGCCCAACGAAAGGTGAATAAATATGACTATCTGATTGATCACTTCCAACAACACAATCAAGATGCCAAAGTGTTTGGGTTCGTAGTAGGTTCTCTTGGTGCCTGGTTTAATGGAAATGAGAACGTTTTAAATGAACTTCAAATTAACAGTCGTTATAGAACTCTATTTAGGAAACTTTGTTGTGCTGACGCAATTCGTGTGTCAAGAAACATTTATGTGCAACACCTCACTGGTGTTCCACAGTGACTATATAGTATATTAATGGTTAACACCGAACGCTATCGTGAACTTTAAAATATATATATTTGTAAATAACTCTAAATGCAACGTCAAACTAACCAGCACCTAGTCCAGTGTCTGGAGTTTAAAAGGGTTGCCAGTAATGCCAATCGATGTAATACTCTATAGTTTTCCAATCAGCTAAGCCAATCAATGTAAATAATTTCTATACCTTAATAAAAAATTTCTGTTCTTATCAGCTTAATATCTGATATGTTAGGCAATGCCTAACTCATATATTAAACTGATTTTTGGACTTCGGCCATGGGATTGAAGCTTGCTTCGCCCTGGCCACGGGTTGTCTCGGTATTGCACTACATCCGAGTACGGCCCCTTCCCCACTCGGGGAAGAACATTGTTTTTATTTCAAATCAAACTATAAAGCAATCTCTACTTTATTAGACGATTACACACACTTGAGTACTTTTCACATGCCGATCGATTTATATTCGAATACCACGTGAAATAATATATCATGGCTTTCTCATGCATATATAACATACATATCATATGACTTGTAACACTTTATTATTTATCCTATGCCGATATTTCACACCGGCCTTGTGAGCGTGTTTTCGTTCAGCTATGAACCGAATCAACTACATCTAATTTTAACTAACATACTTTTTCATTCTCTAGATCGCGGCACATGATGTTCAAGACAAGAGGGAAACCCCCGAAGTACCACAATCGCGTGTCATCATCATCGCGTATATAAGGTGAGCGGCGCAAACAACAGCATACTTACCTGACGCGAGAGGCACCTTGATCAACTAGGAGGTCCTCTCAGGATGAGGCCCTTTCATTGCACTTCGACTGGGTTGACTCCTGCGATTACCCCTAATGTGGGTAACTCGAGCGTATAATTTCTGGTAGTGGGGACCTGCGTTCGCGCTCGTCCCCTTCAACATATAATATTCATGTATAAAGCCCGTGTTCGTTTCTTAACACCGCCGTGTGTGTCGATTGTTTTTGTATAGAATCCCATGTCAAACATATCGCTTATCACAGAAGACACTCTTTATATATTCTCCGTGCCGAAATCTCTCCATCTCCAGTTCATATTACATGGTAAGTAAAGAGCTATACACGTGTTTATATTTTGTAAGCACTTCGAGTGTTTGCACACACTATTCAATTAATTCGCTGCTGTATAAAGTCACTTGCTTGCCAACGGAATTTCAAGCCATCGCACGTACATTCCAAGTGCCCATTAACTGGCTGGCTCGCGTGTCACTCTCAAACGCACGTGTTTTGCCGGTCGAACTTATAGAATACCGAGTGAATATTCCAAAATCGCATTATTT
>CACRXK020003025.1:997-38759 GCA_902702795.2 Paramuricea clavata | reverse complement strand
TTTAACACCACCAAAAAGGTGTTATTTTAACACCCATGTTCTCACTCCACAAACAGTGCTAATTTAACACTGGGGAATACAAATTCTTAACACCACTTATGGTGTTATTTTAACACCAAGAATTTAGCACCAGAAACCGGTGCTATTTTAACACCACCTGTCCTTAAGTGGGTGTTATTTTAACACCTCTAAAGTGGTGTTAAACAATTTGAGTGTTAAATTAACACTTCGCAAAATATTTTTATTTAAGTCGTGTTAAATTAGCACCGAAAAAGGGTGCTAAAATAACACCTTTGTTTAACACTTGGTGTTAATCTAACACCACCCGAGGTGCTATTTTAACACCCTGAAATTAACAGTGTAACGTTCGCTAATCCACCGCCCATTCGTTGTTCTTTGTGAGGCCCGCGGAACCAGCACGCCCGTGAGCTGTAGTAAGGTTTTCTTCTGCAGCTCTGCTCAGCTCGTTTCTCTCAAAAGATAATCTACCGCAAGAAGTGTTTTTAACGATTTCGGCGTCCGTGGGCTCAGGTTTATCTGAGTTAGATATCACTGATCATGCAGAAACTTTGCAATGAGCGGTTTGATTTAGGTAGACTCATCCAGGTTTCCAAAATTATGCAGAGCGGCTCCGCTGGTCTTGGTACAGTGCAGTTAATGCAGTTATTCTTGCTTTTTCGAAAGGGATTTGAAAACAATTAAGAGGGCATGTCCACAAAAATCAAACATAAGGCGGCCAAGACGGAAAAATCGATTTTGCTCAAATTTTGCCCAGATATACCTTATTATATCGGAAAATGCACCATATATTTTTTTAGGTCAATTGCTTTTTTAACTTTGAGAAAATGCCGTTTTAACACGACCACCCTAAGTCGCCATTTTGTCTGGGAAAATATGCGCTGATTTTACCGACAAATTTCACGACGACAACCGTTTCTAATCGATCTAAAACCCTAAAAATCTTGTTTTCGGTTATTCAAAGGACCGGGTACGTGACTTACAGGAAATCTGAGTTACTTTTAGGAATAGAAATAATCGTAGTTTTGGAGCACACTATCTTACTTCATTTACGATACGGTCGATACCCTCTTGACAAAACCGATTTTTCACCATGGGATAAAGCTACAAATCGATCATGCTTCTACTAGTTGGCTCTTTAATAAACAAGCTTTCAATTGACATAAATACTTCTTTGGGCAAATGAATACGCGATAAACGACAGCGCGTTGAAATCGTCCGTTTTTGACGTCTTGCAAGTCAAACGCTCACTGTTAATTTCAGGGTGTTAAAATAACACCTCGGGTGGTGTTAGATTAACACCAACTGGTGGTGTTAAACAAAGGTGTTATTTTAGCACCCTTTTTCGGTGCTAATTTAACACGACATAAATAAAAATATTTTGCAAAGTGTTAATTTAACACTCAAATTGTTTAACACCACTTTAGAGGTGTTAAAATAACACCCACTTAAGGACAGGTGGTGTTAAAATAACACCGGTTTCTGGTGCTAAATTCTTGGTGTTAAAATAACACCATAAGTGGTGTTAAGAATTTGTATTCCCCAGTGTTAAATTAGCACTGTTTGTGGAGTTAGAACATGGGTGTTAAAATAACACCTTTTTGGTGGTGTTAAATTAGCACGCAGCACGAGTGTTAAAATAGCACCTTTTTGGTGGTGTTAAATTAGCACTGAGCACGGGTGTTAAAATAGCACCTTTTTGGTGGTGTTAAAACTGTTTGTGCAGTTAGAATAACATATATTCTTAAACTAAAACACTTTTACAGTATAACACGGTCTATAAACACACGTTTTGAGCCTGGTCTACCGTCACAGGCTAGGGCTGGCCGATTACAGGTATTTCGCCAAATTAATTAATTGGCAAATATTTATCCGAATATTATTTACTGTTAGCATGAAACAGCCGCATATTAATTTACTGGCAAATTATAAACCATTTCACAACTGAAACATTTGAATTCAGAAGTTAATACTTTTAGACATATAAATAATAAATTAACAGAAATAGTTCCCATGTCACATGCATGTGTCATGTATGTTTATGCATTTCATCATACAGATTGGAAACTGGCAAAATTGGACCTCAAAATATCGCATTTCAAATATTATAACACGCTATAATTTGCAGCAGTAGCAACACAATATATGAAGATAACACACAATGAAGCCGAAATATTTGAATATTCGCGCGCCGCATGATCGAGCTTTCAACCAATGAGGATAGCGCCGCCGTGAAATCTAATACCTTCTTCTCACATCAATACTGGCATTATAGTTTGTGGTCGTTTGTATGGGAATATATCTGCTATAATTGTGGTGCGAGGGTTCTATTAGGATTGCTTCTAACTGTCAGTGCGATGGAAGCGATACAAACTGATTAAAATGGCTTTAGTATATTCATATTTCAAGCATAAAGATGGCTTTAAAACAGTGTGAGGAAGAAGCGAGCAAGGTTGCCGTTTGTATTTGAATGACAAAGGTCTGGCCGCCAATGCAATTCAAAACGTGTGGTTCACAGCGTCAATGCTTTAGAATTAGTTCGCCTGTAACTTCAAAGATGTGATAAACGTCGAAAGGAATAAGGTGAGTTATTATAATACTGCGAGAATTATAGTGATTGTTGTCTGCGATTGTCGTATTTATAATACGACCGCCATTATGCTGAGGCTATTCTCATTGCCATTGCAGTCTCAGTTAAGAAAACTTGCGCGCGTTTTGATTTACAAGTACTGTAGTTTTGTCTGATTTATCTTGCGTTTACTGCTTTCATTTTAATTATAAAGACAAGTATTTTAGAACCTGAGATGGAGAATCGGGAAATGGCTGTTAAATGCCCAACCTCAACTATATCAAATTGAATATAGGAATGCAAGATTTTGTGCATTCTATTCAAATTACGCACAACAACACAGACCAACAATACTTTATTCATTAAATTTCAATGGCAAACCGAAACGGTAATGTTTTATATTGATTACTGAACGATGGAATTTATTTTATTAATACAGTCTGTGAGATGAGATGAGATGAGATGAGATACAGTATATAGTCACAGCTGGACCTGAGCTGGTGTTTCATGAATATTTTTGCCAACTCGAATTTTATATTTGATTTTTAACCATTAATTTAAGCTGCAATGTTCCCAAATATACCTTATTTTATTGTTTTATTCTGGCTAACGCAGACAATTTTTATCTAATTTGCCAACGGGATCTTATACCGTAAACCTCCGACTATTAAGCCCTGGGCTTATATACTTTCGTAAGCGATTTTTGATGGGCTTATACAAGGGGGGGGGGTTATATACGCGGGGGGCTAATACATGGATGATCTTTTGTGTTAGTAATAAACAAATCAGACATAAACAAGTCAGTCATAAACAGGAAAATATACATCCATTAATAACATGCTTTGATTAACATAACATATAGTCGGCTATAAAGACAATGACAATGTTTTTAAATATCGTTCTCTGCTATATTAAAAGACAATGAAAATGTTGAATAACGTAGTGTGCTACTGGGCTTATATTCGGGGACTTATATTTGGGGGGCTTATATTTGGGTGTGCTTATGTTCAGGGGGGGCTTATATTTGGAATGAATTGAGCGTTAGTATATGTGGTGGGCTTATATTCCGGGGGGCAAATACTCGGGGGGGGCTTATAGTCGGGGGGGCTTATAGTCGGAGGTTTACGGTATAATGACAGAGATAATTTTACCTATCATTGGGCTATCAATGGGAGAGTCCTGAGTATTAATATTTAAGAGTGAAAATATTGATTATGATATAATGTTCACATTATAAAATCCCCAAACATAATTCTATTTCTCAACCATGTCAAAAGATACACTAAACCTAATTAAGTTCTTATTGCAACAGATTCTCATTTTAAAGTAGAATAATTGCCACATGTAGCACTTGTTAAGGTGAGATAGCACATATCTTATCCATCCAGGACAAATGACCCATTTGACACAGTTAATTAACACTATAATTGGGGTAATTTTTCTTTCTTAAAATGGCAATGTATCGATATGATTTTTCAATGGCAAAATGCAATTGGACTGTACGGGCCAGTCTGTACCAGTGACTAATTATATAGTTAAGCTAGGTGACACTTGCTCGATGGCTTCCCTGTTAGATACTGTACTCCTTTTGAAAAATATTAATTGCTACATGTAGTGTTAAGGTGAGATCATGACACATCTCTTATCCGTCCTGGACAAATGACCCATTTGAGACGGGTAACATTATAATGAAGTAGTTTTTCATTCTTGAAATGGCGATGTATTGACATGATTTTTCAATGGCAAAATGGAATTGAACAGTGATTAATTATATAGTTAAGGGACACTTGCTCAATGGCTACCCTCTGTTATATACTGTGCATACTCCTTTTGAAGTAATTAAAATTGCCACATGTAGTGTTAAGGTGAGATGGCACATCTCTTATCCTATCATTGCATGTGATCAATGCTTATTTGTCTCAACAAAGAGATGGTTTGCGCTCTAGCAAGCTATCTCATTGACAATTGTCAATGAGATAGCTTGCTAGAGCGCAAACCATCTCTTTTGATAATGAGTAGCGTAAAGCCAATCAGAATACAGCATTTGCATTAGAACTTGACAACATTTAAAATTACTAAATATATATACTGTATAGACTAATGTTAAAATGAATACTTTTAGGATGACGACCCCATTGTCCATTGGTGAAGAAGTGAGGAAATCAACCTATAGCTATCCTTGAATCTTGGCATCAGGTGACATTGCATCCTTGGACCCATTGTACATTGCTGCCGTGGGGCAAATTTACTTGCGTTTTGCTGGTAAAAATATTCCACATACTTATTGCTACATTCCATGTTCTAAATATGGAATACACTCCAGGTGTTTCGAGTGTTTATGCATTTCTAGAATTTAGAAGCTGTCACCTTAAACCGCCCTGCTGATGCCGAGAACAAAACTTCTGTACAACAACTTTTAAGTGAGCTTGGACTCTGAAATTAATCGTGATAAATACTTAGTTCATATAAATTCATGCATGTTAAAGGTATTTCTTGTCAGCGAGTAATTTATAATAATAACCAATTTTGAACCTATATTTCTCTTTTGTGTGTGTCTTAATGTGCCTGGTTGAAAGTGTTAAATCAACACCTTAAATCTGGTGTTATTTTAGCACCAGATAGGAAGAAGTGTTGCTTTGGCACTGCCAAATCAGGTGTTATTTTAACGCCACACTATAGGTGTTAAATCAACTCTTAAAACTGGTGTCACTTTAGCACTTAAAAGTGGTGTTAGTTTAACACTATAAACAGGTGTTAAATTAACCCCAAAAACTAGTGCTAATTTAACACTAAAAATGGGTGTTTTTTAGTGGTGTTAAAATAGCACCAAAAAGTAGTGTTATTTTTTACCTAATTTTTTAACACCACTTTTTGGTGTTATTTTAACACCCTAAAATTAACAGTGCAGAAGTCACATTTTATTCGATTTAAACTTTTGGGTGAAATTCCATAATAAAAATTAGTTTTATATTATTCTGAAACTGCAGACTACGACGAAAAATTCGTTGTCTCGAGCAGGATTCCAGACCCGAAGATATACGAGTTCCGAAGAATGTTCCTATATAAATACTAGCACATGATAGTCCGCATGTAGCTAACCAGAATTTAGATTTTTACGAATACAAATTTGTTCATCAACCCAAATGTCGTTTTCGATCGCGTGTATAGATGCGGTTGGCATATAGCCTATTTCTAGAAGTGTTCTTAAAGCAGCGCCAACAAATTAAATCAGGGACATGCAGGGGATGTCCGTTAAGACTTAAACAGCTACTAATAAAGAAATAACCCCAAATACAATTTTTGGTATGCATGTGTAAATATATATATTTGGGTCATTCTAAGAAGAAAATATAATATATCTTTACAGTGAAAACAATAATTTTGGTCAACATTTTCGCTGTGGAAGTTTCAACATGAGATGTGATCTCATTATATGCATGAAGTGCAAATATTTGCTTTTAAATGTCTATCGCGGTCACTGAAGGTCAGTTGCCCTTCTCGAAAATTTGTTGCATGTATTTTATTAATAATCCGCATATATACATGCATGCACACTTAATGAGATAAGTCCACATAACAGCGACTTTTTATAATTTTTGGGACGAATAATGGTAAATTTGCTTTGTAAATGGTTAGTTTTATTTTCACATTGTTTTAATTGTCTGCATTGGTTAATGAAAATTGGATGCCACCCAAAAATGGTGGATATTCGTCATCGTGAGAAAGGCTAATTGTCAACCATTGCATTATACAACATATATTATTTTTCATTTTTCTGAAAACTACATGAATTGCGGATGGAAACGAAGCATAATCTACCGGTTACTAAAGACATGTTGCACGCCATAGGCGAAATTTTTCCTGGAATTTCACGCGTATGCAGACCACACTTTACTGCGTCGTCATACATAGTTTCTATATGACATCATTTTCCAGCCACGGGAATTTAATCACTAAATAAGTTAGGTAAAAGGCCCACGACTTTCGTTTTGGCGGAAACGCTTTGTCGCGACATTAAAAAAGTAAACGCGAGACAGAAGCCTGGAAACGAAGTTGCCCTTTTATTCGTATTGTTAATTCATGCAGTTCTCTAATTTCATAAAAACGTTTTCAATATCGCTCTTATTATAGTGGTGACTATATATATAGGTTGAGGATCTTAAGAACCATATACATGTTTACTTAGTTCACCGGAAAATGACAGAACAGCATTTCCAGAGACTTGAAAATACATGCAAAGAGATCATAATAATATTTTTTGTAGAAGTTTTTAATAAAATTTAATAATAAGAATACGATGTTTGAGGATACTTAAAATATATCGTTTCAGTTCTTTGATGACGCATATTAATATAATACTTCTTTGTTTATTTACTTATTATAGAATTTTTGAATGTGCGGCAACCAGCAAAGCCAATATTCGTACTATTATATTTGTGTTGGATTACTGGGACTTTTATATAGCAAGCAATAACTTTGTTAAAAGTATTAATTTTCAACTTTTCAAACGTTTTATTTCAAACGTTGGGAGCTCTACTTTACAGGCTACGCAATTATATAGTATTCGTATAAACATGTCATCCGGTAATGCTTGTAAGATATCGTCTCTATATATAGAAGACATTTGTTTAAGCTTGTTTGTGCATGTATAACGATGCAACGATGATGGCAATGAACAGACAAAGGTTACGTTCTATCCCAGTTGCTCAAAGGCATTTGAGGCTGAAGAATGCTATGGTATGTCCATTATAATCCTTGCTGAGTTATTTTGCAAGACTTCATCACGACTACGTTCTTTTTATCGCCCCAGACTAACGCCGGTATTCTAAAAGTTTACTCACACTCAAGTTCAATCTGAGCTTCTCTCGATCGAGTGTCATTGCTGTTTTTGAATAGCTGCATGGAGGGTTAGTGTCGTACCTTATTATGTGACTACTCACCCCCCAGCTATTCAAAAACAGCATTGACACTCAAGAGAAACTCAGATTGAACCTCCACTCATTGAGTGTGAATGTGAGTGAGCTTTTAGAATACAGGCGTAAGTCAGCATAGTCAAAAAGAGGAACATGACTCAGTAGTGACTATAAACGATGCAAGTTAAAATTTAAGATTTAATCATTAATTTCCAAAATAGCAGTAACAACTAAACTGCTTTGGAATTACATAGTATGAGAATAAAATATTAGGTATATTCTATATTTACAAGTAAAAATATTAATTAATTAGATAAAGAGTACTATAACAGTACTATATAACAACTGAGAATTTAATTATTATTATCATTATTATGAGCACCTGCAGGAACGAAGTTGCATGCCAGCAAGTTCAATGACATCTTCGTTGACCAGAACGGATTAAGAGGTAACTCAAATGGAAAGGTTGTCAATTGGGCGACAATCCACTCCTGTATCCATCAAGATTGTTCTTATACATGATTTTAATTGTGAAGCCAATTACCACGTTTTGGCATTTTGCTCAATGCATGAAACTTTGTTGATAAGCTGCTTATATTATAAAAATATGAATAACTAAATCTGCTGTATTACATGACAATTTAATACTCAATTATATTGGCTAAGAGCAGTGCAATTTTATTCAAATGTATAGCCTAGAGCAAAAATAATTCAGTGCCATAAAAGAAATATGTGGCAAGCGCCTACACAAAAGATATTTTGAACAACACAAAAGATATTTTGAACAACACAAAAGATATTTTTATAACAACACAAAATATATTTTTAACAAAGTTTTGACTTTTGACCGAGTTGAAAACGTGTATTAAATTGTTATGCCATTCGAGTGAGTAAATTATTTATTTCGCATGTGTTTCATGCATGCAACTGTAAGAAACCATGAATTTGCTTCTACATATAGTTATTTTTCATGTATATTATTAATAAGAATATAATATTTCGAGAAAAAAGTCCGAATAACGAGTGTAATACGAAGTGTTTGAAAAAATCTTTCAGATCATACTGCACTCATAGCACAAAACTCTCAGAAAACCAAACATGCAGAAAAAAACATTGTATATCAACGGAAAAGGAAGTCGGAAGCTAAATCAAAGTTGATATTGCCACTGTTATCCGAAATTACCAAGCGTGCATTACTGCAGTTGACTTGTGATTCAGCACTAGGCATGCAATGGCGGTCTACTATAAGATTTACTTGAACACTATTCTTTTCACCTTACTCACACTTCTATTATTGGCTTGCGCACGTGGCGAAAGTAAGGATGTTGTCGAAGACAAAGCTGACATGCCATCAGAAAACGATTTTTTAAAAGCTGAAAACGAGTACCAAGCAGATCATGTTGTTTTCCCTACCACTCGTGGCGAGGTTGCCACAACGAGTCCGCCATGGCGTGGTTTTACTACATCTAATCCAACACCATGGCGTGGTTTTACTACATCTAATCCAACACCATGGCCTCGTTTTACTACATCTAATCCAACACCATGGCCTCGTTTTACTACATCTAATCCAACACCATGGCCTCGTTTTACTACATCTAATCCAACACCATGGCCTCGTTTTACTACATCTAATCCAACACCATGGCCTCGTTTTACTACATCTAATCCAACACCATGGCCTCGTTTTACTACATCTAATCCAACACCATGGCCTCGTTTTACTACATCTAATCCAACACCATGGCCTCGTTTTACTACATCTAATCCAACACCATGGCGTGGTTTTCATACTACATTTAATCAAACGCCATGGCGTCGTTTCACACCAAGAAGGCCCACCTCCCGACCACCATGGCGCCGTGTTTCAACAAGAAGACCAAGTTCTCGTTCTTCACAACGTGTAAGCATATAAATATTAATCAGTAATTACAGTAACTTCTCGACATTCCTATTGCACAGCAACAGCATCGTTTATCAATATTTCATGTATAAAAACTCCGGGAAATCCCTGCATGGATATTATCCATATTTTGTATATATTCACTTTTCCATAATGACCAACAAAACACAAAATGTTGTAACAAGGTTGTACGTGTTTAATATTTTCAGAAATCAGAGCGACAAAAAAATATTGAAGAATAGAAAACATAAGGATGGTTTTCGAAATGATAATTCACTTTTCATGCAGTGGAACTCATATTGCTATTGTTCACATTACTATATACAACGAAGCGCAAGGGTGCTGTATTAAAATCTTTACATATTTACGTCTTTTAGGATTGTCCATTTGAGTGTGATAAAGTTTGTGTGGTGCACAGGAGACGAAACTTCCACCAAGGTTATGTTTGTATCATTCCTATCCAACGCGGTTGTCAATTATGTTGCAAATTATACACTCGATGCCGTAGATTCAATGTTCCTGACTGGATCTGTTATCAAAAAGCACTGGATTGTGTGTGTACATACAGAACACGGTACAGGAATACCCACTGCTTTGGACGTGGAAGATGTTACAATAAATAGTTTGATCTACTTAATAACTTCAGTTATAATTGAATGTTTTATATCTGATTCAGTTTACTTACCTACAGTATAACCTGTATTCTAATAAATAAACCTGTTCTTCACATTTTTTGTAATTGTTCTTCTATTTTACACTTTTATATAACTGATAGGTTAAGTATACTGCGGCAGATTAAAAACATACACTGTTAGGTATCCATGCAACTCGCGTCGGAATTGTCACGCATGCATACTCATTTTTTAAGCGCAGTAGCACCACTATGAAACTTTAATCTGTGGCACACTATTGCATAAAAAGCTATGTTTCATTAACATTTACGTTTTCAGAATAAAAAACGCTTGTCCTTTTACAGTTTAGGGACAGTCATTAATTATAGATGGGGGGGGGGGGCGGAGGAAAATTAGGGGGGGGCTCCAAAATAATTGCCAAGAATAGCGGGGGGGGGCATCAAAATGTTTTTGTGTAATGAGGGGCGGGGGTGAGAAACATATATTCTTCATTTTTATAAAAGTGTATAAAGGAGAAAAACATCATCACATACAAAAGTTTCCCAATTGGTTTTGTATGAACAGTCACAAGAACAAAATTTTAATGGATCACTAGACAAGAGTCAAGCTTTATATATTGTTCTATAAGATAAGAGTTTGTCTAGTATGCGAGTTGCGAATCTGCGAGTCACAGCACAGGAACCCCAGGATAGATAGTTGCTTATATTTTTAGCCCACTTAGCATTGGGCCGCCCGCGCCTGCTCTTGAGGCTACTATTAAAAATAGAAGGAAGGAGACATAGCGCCCAAAATAGGCTATATTTGCATATGGCACCCAAAACATTCCTCGATTTTTCGACTTTAAATGCATTTCTTTCGAATTTAATCGATATCCCCGGCAAGAATGATAACATACAACTCTGAAAACAACGATGCTTTAATAAAAAAACTTAAATTCGCTCCAAAATCCGCGAAGGAACGACAAAATTCAACCAAAATACATCCGAGGATGTAGGTACTGTGCAGTTAACAGGAAGTCGTTAAGCCACTAAAGCCAACTCGAACCTCATTGGACAACGAATTGACAAACATATTCAAATGTTTTCTCCACTGCCCAATCAGGTTCGAGTTGGCTTTAGTGGCTTAACGACTTCCTGTTTACTGCACAGCAGCTACATGCGTCGGATGTATTTTGGCTGAATTTTGTCGTTCCTTCACAGATTTTGAAGCGAATCTAAGCTCTTTGATTAAAGCATTGTTGTTTTGAGAGTTGTATGTTATCATTCTTGCCGGGGATATCGATTAAATTCGAAAGAAATGCATTTGAAGTCGAAAAATCGAGGAAATTATTTTGGACGCCGTATGCAAGTTTGGCCTATTTCGGGCGCTATGTCTCCTTCCTTCTATTTTTAATAGTAACCTCAAGAGCAGGCGTGCCGGCGCGGGAGGCCCAATGTTATGTGGGCTAAAAAATATAAACAACTATATAACCTGGGGTTCCTGTGCTGCAAGGGCGGATTTTCGTTTTTTTAAAAGGAGGGGTGGAAAATTTTCTAGTGGGGTGCAAGCGGCACCACTGAGTGAGCTTCAGCAGGGGTTAGGCGTTAATGACTTTCACACAAAATAGGAGGGGTGACGCGAAATTTTGGTGGGGTTGAACACTTTATAAGAGGGGTTAGAGAGATTCTAGGGGGGTTAACCCCTCCTAACCTCCCCCCCCCCAGTAAATCCGACCATGCTGTGCTGTGACGCGCAGATTCCTGACTCGTCCCCAGTCGCTCGCGTTGGATGATGGGAATGGGTTAGGTTGTAGCTGTCAACGCCTAACCCGCGAACGGGCATATTCTCCCGCACTAAAATGTAACGAGGGACTGTGGAAGAGTCAGCGCAGATTCGCAACTCGCAGATTCGCAACTCGCAGATTCGCAACTCGCAGATTCGCAACTCGCAGATTCGCAACTCGCAGATTCGCAATATCAAACTTTATATATATATATATATTGTTCTATAAAATAATGTCAAGTCAACTCAACTGTCAATTTCTATATTATTATTCCAACGTTTACACACAATAGCGGTCGCTTCCAGAAGGGGGGGGGAGTTGAAACATTTTCTCGAGTAATGGGGGGGGCATTAAAAAGACTTTAATTTAAGGGGGTGGGTCGAAAAATATTATTTTAATAAATGTTTAGTTTTACTCCAGCGCACCCGTATGTATAATTAATGAACGGTCCCTTATAGCAATTAAAGAAAACATATTACCTTATACGTCAATTGTAAAAAATTCGCAAAATTAAAGTCGCGCAAACAGTAAAAACCTCGCGAACTGATTTGCACTCAAATATCCTATAGTCAAAAATTTGAATAAAAACATTCTTGATAAATATGATCAAAATATATCGACATAAATAAAAAAAAAAATTAATTAATTAATAATAGTTTTAGCATTAAGCTACAGTTTGCATTTTGTCTTCTTACCGGCAATAAAGATGAGTAAAATCATCGCGGACTACCGTACAGACAGTATATATACCTTACGTTGACTTGTTTCAAAAGTTGTCCTTCAGATTTTTATAGAAAATAAAATGTTGTTCAGAAAGCTTTCACGACATTTAATTAATGTCGTTTTTCTATTTTCGCCTGTCAAAATTGCGAAAATAAAGTCTCGAAATATTGCCTCGAAAAAATCACGAAATTAAGGTAGCCTACGCGCGAAATTAAGTATACGAATGAGGTATATATTTTGTGGTGAGAATCTCTGTCGGTCACACACGAGAACGAGAATTCTTTGTTTGCAATGACGTAATTTTGGGACTATTTCAGTTGACGGGCACGTATAACAAAAAACAGCTATTTTAATGTATTGATCGAGTTCTGAGACAGTTTAAGACTCAAAAGATGAGTTTTTCTTGCTACAACCATTCTGATATAGGAGAAAAATCGTCCACAAGTTGTTTGATTGCCTGTCATTTGGATGAAAAGTCACGTGATTGCAAACAAAGAATTAGTTGGAATAGCAGGAAATAAAATATGTTCCATTTTGAGGAAGAGGAGGAATGAGGGTCTTCCCGAAATGCAACGCGTAAATCAGTGTGGCTCATTATTATTCAAGATATTTATATTCTCAACGTGCCGTTCGATTAAAAACTGTTGAAATATATTGCGATTTTTGCTGTGAAGATCTCGTTTTCTCAAAGGTATGTTTTGATAACTTTTTTGTTTAGTAATTTAATAAAAGAAGTTTTGAATAATTTTGTATATATATCGCATTTATGCATGTTTTGGGTCAATGAACATGACCTTCAAAGTGGCATTGAAATATTCACGAGTAAATTGTACTTTTTTACAAGGAAACTAAAATAAAATCACATGAGTGAATTCAGGAATGTTTACTCTTTATAATGATACTTTAAAACATGAATTTACTCCATAAAACCGAAGAGTTATCGCGGTTTGAAAATGAGCTATTTTTTGAATTTTTTGCTATTATAGAATATAGCAAAAATAGCTCATTTTCAAACCGCGATAACTCTTCGGTTTTATGGAGTAAATTCGTGTTTTAAAGTATCATTATAAAGAGTAAACATTCCTGAATTCACTCATGCGATTTTATTTTAGTTTCCTTGTAAAAAAGTACAATTTACTCGTGAATATTTCAATGCCACTTTGAAGGTCATGTTCATTGACCCAAAACATGCATAAATACAATGGGAATTTAACATAAGTAAAACGCGACATATATACAAAATTATTCAAAACTTCTTTTATTAAATTACTAAACAAAAAAGTTATCAAAACATACCTTTAAGAAAACGAGATCTTTGCATTGACATAAAAATTGCGTACAACTGATGCTCATAGCTACTCCGAGGAAAACAAGAATTGGCTCATGACAATAAAATAACATCACATACTTCGTAAGAACGCGGAGCTAACTTACAATAATTGTTGAGGAATTCTGAATGTCAGAAAGCTTTCTCCCATCACATCCACAACCTTCACATTTGTACCCAAGCTAAAAATATAAAACAATATTTTTGAGCGCATGCACTGTCACCAATGATGCTATATTGTATTGTAAAAAAACATGATCCTCACATTGTCGGAAATCTGAATGATCTTTGCAACACGTTGTCAAATTTTGGTCTATAAATATAGAATAAATACAACTAAAAAAATCATTAATAATTCATGAGGAAGGACAAAGGAAATTACTGCCATATCGGTGGTTCTACATGCGTGAAAAAAATCATGTAAATTTACATAAACTTTTATTAGCTTTGAGTTTCTCGGCTTAGACAACGTTTATTTTTAAAATTACTTCGCCATGAATGAACTCATCAGATGGGTCGTTTTTTAAGTCATTTAAAACACTCGCAGTCCGTGCATCAACAGATATATTTGTTTTATATTTGATAAAACGCTCCAGCGCTAGCCTCCCCGCAGGCATCTCTTAATCGTCGAGAACTTATATAATTTAGTTATTCAAATAACTGATGTTCTTATTGTAGGTAAGTACCACGAGATGCCTGCGGAGGAGGCTACTCCAGCGCGTGTTTTAAATAGTTTAAAAGAAGTTTTTCTTTTCAATAAAAAAGGAAAGAGCATAAGATGCGTTGGCTGCCATTTGGTGGTTTTGTTGTTTTAGTTGACCTCAGTTCAATGATGGACCCCGACTTGAGTCAAAGTATGTTTAAATATCACGTGAGTGATAAACCGCTCCAGGCTAACAAGTAGTACATCAAAAGAACCTTGCCGTACTTGTTAATTGATCCACATCTTGGTCTAAAGGTTTCACCAGGGTCTGGCTAAAAAATTGTGTTGTTCAGTTAGTTTTCAGTTTTGTTAATACAAATAAAGTTGCGAAAAAGCTACGGGTATCACCCGCGAGGAAGATTTACGATATGCGAGGTCAGTGAGGAAGGTTTAATATGGAAGACTCTATACTTTCTGGGAATCGTGTTTCTGTAGCAATCGTAACCGGCATCTAGACGCCGTCGCCAGCCTGTATACTGTTCGTCTGTGTGTTAGTACAATGCAATCAACAAGATAATTAATACTAAATACTAGTGAGTAGGAAATAGGATGGCATAATTTATATATTTTGAGGAAGGTTTGAAAACTTGAAATTTTACCCGGGGGAAAGGTGAATGAATACTTTTTGCAACTCTACAAATAACATCAATTTATTAATTCTAACGTTATTTAGTATAATTTCAGTATTGAACTAGGGATCCAAGGATAGTGTGAAGTTTCAAATTGAAAAAGACACAGCAAGAACTATATAGGGTCGCCGACAACCTAGAAAAGCCGATGCCTTACACTACGAAATATATAGTTACCAAAGGCATTTCATCTCATTGTTTATTGCTTTTATAATACGCTCGGCACACAAGTAGCGTGACGTTTAAAACAAGCCTAACAAACCAGAAACGTGCCTTGTGAAACTGATGCAATTTATCTATTTATTGTGATGCTACACGCGACAATTCGAAATTTAAATTGTTTCACCAACAACCAAATTTTGCATATTCTAAATTTTCATTTGCACCCCCACGAGGCTACTGCTATGCTAAATTTATCTAAAACTATAATTGAAATAGCTGTATAAGATATGTTATGAATAATAAGCACTACGTCGTTACATCATTAAAAGGACGCATTTTATCCTCATCCGTTCCGTATTTTATCCGCATATCCGTTCCGTGGATCCGCTCCATCCGCTTGCGCATTTTAACCTAATTATGACATGTTTCACAATAACAAGTCTCATTGACCTTTGACTTTTCCCAGTGTCACGTTGTGTCTATTTTCAGCTTTTCGCATGTGTTGAATAATGTCACTTTAGATTTCGATAGTTTCACAGTTAAGCAGTGTTTAAAGCAGTTTTGACAAGCTTTGGTACAGTTCTGTGTACAGAATACTACAGATTGATTCTCGTAAGATCTGGTAGAGTTATCGTTGCACTGAACACGAGTTTGCACCGTTGACAACGGCGTTGTGCTAGACAGTAAACAAATACACGTTGGCTACATGTACCTGCTTGCTTTTTTTCTTCTATTGCATAAAGCTTGTTGGCGAGCCAAGCGATTGGCGATAACACGTTGGCGATAACACATTGCCATTGGCTATCTCTTCGTCTTTCTTATTTAAATAAGGAGCTCTGTATAAAGGAGTCTCTCAAGTTATTTTCTTCGTAAACTACTAAACGCCGTACAAACATTTACCCGCTTCTATTTAATAGTTGTTTATGCTTTATTGATCTGATAGTAATGCATAACATAAATTTATATATTGTATTATTGCGTAGAATCTCAAAGATTTTCTCAATATTCATGTCTGAAATGTTTATATACTTGAAAACAACACTGTCTTGCTTCTGCCTACGTACTGTACCTCTGTATAATGAGTATGCCGTGAAAATAATATCGGCACTCAATTGAATGCCTAGAATCTCAAAGATTTTCGACTCAATATAACAATATTTACGTCTGAAATGTTCATACACTTGACTGCACTGCCTAGGCGGTCTAGCTCCTTCCTAGCTGTGTATAATGAATATACCGTGTAAATATTATCGGCACTTAATTGAACGTCCGTAATGCATAAGATCAATTTGTATTTTGCGTAGATTTCCAAAGATTACTCAATATTCACGTCTGAAATGTTTATACATCTGAAAACAACACTGTCACTCCTTCCTAGCATATCGTCACGCCATCGTGATCTACGGTTTGATAGCGCATGCGCATCTGCGCTACTAAAGAAAAAATCGGGTGTTCCGGGGTAAAGATCCTTTACACAACATGAGAAGCGAATGTTCTAAAATTTACAAAAAAATACAATAACGAAAGCGATTCCTCGAAATTTTTGTGAACTTGGCAAAAGGATAACAGAATATGTAAATAAGTTAACTGAAATTGCCTAAATAACCTTCAAAGTACTGACTAAGTACAATAAATCACTACAAAAATAAATCGTATACACCCCCCGGAAAGTTTACTCTATGACTGATTGACTGATTCGTGTGAATTTGCCAGCCATCACAATAGTGTGAAGTGAAACTTCACACTAAAAATGGCCTTTGAGCATTCTGATTGGCTCCCTCAGCAGTAACTCTGAGGCAATAGTTACTACTCAGATAGCCTGCGTGCAGGCCCAAGGGAACTTGATAGTGGGCCTGCAACCATCACCCCATGTTTTCGATTTTCGCCGGCCGAACCGCCGGCTAAATTCCCATTGGCTAGCTGAGGCGATCGGTAATTAATTAACCTAGCCCATTGTGCAGGCACAAGGGAACAGTGATTCATCACAAAGGCATAGACAAAGGCTCTCGATAAGCTTAAAATTTGAAAATTGATCACTTTTTTCGATTACAAATGGAACAAGAACAGACTGTTTATTGTTTATTTGAAGGAAGACATGTTTTTGCCGTTATACCAATGGGGATTGCTTGTCGTGAGGTGTTGGAATAGCAAATTACGACTGGGGTAAACTATAGTAACCTTTACTTGAATTTCATTAATTTCAAACAGACTTCAGTTGATACGTTATGTGTTCTCACTTCCTCAAGAAAATTATCTTTTGGTTGATGTTGAGATGCAGTTGCATGTAAGAACTGTAAGCCTATTCGAAACACTTTGCGATTTACAAGGCTTCGCAGAGAGAGCGAAACAGAAGGCGGTATTAAATTGCCGTTTAAAACGAAACGATCTGGACTCGGAACGCTCTCTTCTTTTGTAGAGTTCTTTACAAAATGAAATAAATTTCGTACTTTCCGCCGCCAACAAGAATTGCACACACGATTTGATAAGTGAGACAATTTATTTATAACAATGCCAATGGCGACAGCGAAGCACATATAATATAAATCCTAATGTGGTCGCCCGACTTCCCTCATGATTTGAAGTTTGAGACTGGTTTTCTGTTGAAATTCGTCCTAATTTGCCTGTTCCGATTTTAGTTGAAAATGAGCACTTGCAAATTTGGCAATTACTGACTGCGTTGCTTGCTTTTTTGGAGTTAAAACGCAGCCATTTACACATTGTTTATTGGTGTTCTGAATAAGCAGAGAAAACCCCGCAACATTTTATTAAATGCGAGTTTGTTTGTTAATATTTGGGTGCTGTCATTGGTTCTTTTTTGACAATTGACGCGCGAATGGGGCGTGTTATGAAAAGGGGCGTATTTCAAAATACCGGGCGATGGTTGCAGGCCCACTATCAAGTTCCCTTGGGCCTGCACGCAGGCTACTACTCAGACTGCTCTGAGCAGTAACTATTGCTCTAAAAAATCAGGCGGAAGTAAATTATTTATGCAAATGATTTCAGTAAACTAGAAGTTACTATCGCAAGGAAAGTGCTGCCTCCCCAAAAATGGATAAGAGGCAGCATGCTCAAATTGCTGAATAAGGGGCTGTATATATGATCCCGCTTTGCCAGGACGAGATATGAGGCGGGATGATTTCGATGTCTTGAAGTAAGTCAGTCATGCTCATACAGTATATTGGTGCACAATTCAGCAAAAATCTTTATCACTTTCTAGAGATAGATTATAGTTAACTGTAAACGAAAGCTTGTTCAAGCAGCAATAATAATCTTCTTGAACTACAAGATCTTCTCTACGACATTTGAGTTCTGTTAAATTAACCAGCGTTTGAACTTTCGTTTAGCTGGTGACTTATTTCAATACATCAAAATCATCCCACCTTCCATCATGTAAACAGCCCCTATAGGATGCCTGTTCAGGAGTTAGGAAAAGTGCACTTTGAATATCAAACACCTTGCACATATATGCTAACAATGGACATGTCTCAGAAATATATTTTTACAGACCGTTATGTCTTGTACAAAAGTCGGTTGACATGTTATTGCATGTCACTGCTGGTAAGTTAATACGTGCAGACAACAATCCACACTGGATTGCTTTTGGAATATCTTTACATTAAGCCTAATTATTAAGACGTGTATACACAACATTCCGCGTTTATTTTAAAACGTGTTGACATCTATAGAATGAATATTATAAACTCATCGCCTTGGCACATCGTCACACAAACAAATAAACTAAAAGTACATTTTGACTTCTTGTATAAATATAGAGACGATGGGCTATTAAAACTGCCGATAAATTCGTGAAATCATATTGTTTCAATACTTCTATATCGAACACCAAACAGCAGATTTAAATATAAATGCCTTCATGTATATCGCCAGAAAGAAATATAAAAGCTATCCTTACCTGAATTATTCAAAATATTCTCGATCGTTTGCATCGTGAAAATCCAACATGCACTGAAATCCGGAGAAGAATCATGCGAGTGCAATACAAAATAAAGTTTGACCGCCCCCTCGTTTAAAAAAACTTCCTGAAACTTAATTATTTCCCCAGAAAAACATCTTGACAGACAGCTTGACAGACAGACAGACAGACAGACAGACAGACAGACAGACAGACAGACAGACAGACAGACAGACAGACAGACAGACAGACAGACAGACAGACAGACAGACAGACAGACAGGCAGACAGACAGACAGACAGACAGACAGACAGACAGACAGACAGACAGACAGACAGACAGACAGACAGACAGACAGACAGACAGACAGACAGACAGACAGACAGACAGACAGACAGACAGACAGACAGACAGACAGGCAGGCAGGCAGGCAGGCAGGCAGGCAGGCACACACACACACACACACACAAATCGAAATCTCGACTATACATGACTCGGCCGAAGAGACTGGACACAAGTAAACGCAATACTTCATGTCAAGAATAGTACGCTGCCTTAGGCAGCAATAAACACGTGTATTAGTTGTATTTATAATTTAAAAATGTATTAATAATTCATGAGGAAAATACAAAAGAAATGAATGTTTAATCAATGTTTGTAAATCGGATAAAGATTTGTCCTGATTTACATAAACTTAAAGATTTACATAAACTTTCATTTTCTCGGCTTAGACAATGTTTATTTTTAAAATTACTTCGCCAATGAACTGATAAGATGGGTCGTAGATAAAGATTGACTGCTCATGTTTTAACTAGTACTTAAGACTTTTTCAATACTGAAATTATACTAAAACAGTTAGTCGCCTCAGGCTCGGTGATTACAAGCCTACATTCACTTCGCCTTCGGCTCAGTGAATATAGGCTTGTAATCACCTCGCCTTCGGCGACTAGTTGCTAAATATATACCATATTTACAAAGTGAAATACCAACACATAAATTATATGACATGCATGCATGCATATACATAATTTAAGGTAGGATTGGAAGATTGGTTATAAAATTTGAGTGAATTTGTTAAACTCGTGCGAGTTCCATCAGCAAACTTATTACTATTTAAACGTATACTTACCAAAGGCTTTTCAGGAGGACTTTCAACCTGAAATATATTATGTGTATATATATGCAATATAGGATGGTTTCGAGTACAATCCGGATAAAACATGCACGATGAGTTTTTCAAAGAGCATCAAAATAGCACGAGTGCTATTTGAAGTCTTTGAAAAACTCACGAGTACTTGTTTTATCCAAATTTCACGAGAAACCATCCTATTACGTATTAATATACATAAAAATGGCCGTTACTTGAGGACTGCTTTAAACTGATTGGTTGTTTTTAGATCCCATTGTTTTTCTACCAATCAGACCAGTTTGTTATAGACTTTTGCACTGTCGTTTGAGATTAACTGCACTGAAGTCAACCAATGACAGTCCAGTAACAGTTGAGTAACATTATGTACATTATTATATTATCTGAGGAATCCCACGGTCGCCTGACAAAATTTAGATATAATAAGTTGTATAGTCGTATGCCAAATATATACTAGGATGGCTCTATCAGTTCTAAACCTTTCTCCACACGCAGAGGTCCAGTGCAGGCTTGCTCTTATTGTTTCATTGTCACTTTAATGTACAGGAAGTATTTGGAAGAGTAAGAATCTCACTCTTCGCATGCGACCACTGTCTTTTATACCAGGAAAATATAGGGCATTTAGGCAATTGACCGTTAACTTGCGTTATATAGCTCGCGTGTTTATACCCCCATTGAGTCGCATTGCGCCCTGATGCGCCCTACTTTACTATTTTACTCGGTCTAACGCCAGGATCGACGATTTTACTCCTCAAGGGGAGAGCGCTGACGCTTAATGTGTTAACTGGCCTATATATCTGCATGTGTCTGGTTAATTTAACCCATTGAGTCGCATTGCGCCTTGATGCGCCCTACGTTATTATTTTACTCTGTCTAACGCCAAATTATTTTACTCTGTCTAACGCCAGACGATTTTACTCGTCAAGGGGAGAGCGCTGACGCTAAATGGGTTAACTATATATAGTTATATATATTATTAACTATATATCGCCGTTGCGGAGAGAGTGTCATGCGACCGAGGTAAAACTCTATCACAAAACTGCATATTGCTGGAATAGAATCGCGGTCTGCAGATGCCCCAAAAAATAATTGTCCAATATTCGTACCTTCCAGCCTAATAATGTTATCGTCCCTGAAGGCGTAGGAGAATCTAAACCACTGAAATGAAATGGTAAAGTAAAACAAATTTGAAGTACACGTTTGCCGATAATTGTCATTGGTATAAAAGATGCTTGTGATGCATGGTGCATGCTATACGTGTTACGGGTATGTAAATATTCAGGAAATCTAATTATATAAAGGCAAACTTACGTAAGAGAAAGTTGAATTTTCTGATTCGTTGAATTCTTAACATCCTTGATTGTACAAACAGCTTGACCAAGATGTGTCATCTAAAATATCCATTACCATACTGTATCTTTTATATAATGATCAATACAACAAAACCGTACACACTTGGTTTTAGTCGGTACTCAATGATATGATTTGTTGAAAGGTTGCGCACCGAATTTGATTTTGTTGCCACAAAATGCGGACACAGGTTTCACGGGAGGGACAGAATGCGTATTCAGACCACAGTTACAGAACACCCTCCTAAATGCCTAAATCGCGTTCAGGCTCCAGCTCCGGAGCAGCGAAGCTCCTTCAGACAGCTAGAAATATTACATAAGTGATAAGTGAGGAAATTCGCACATCACTAAATGTAAAAAATATCAAACTTTTGACTGGTGTTGAAAGTACATTTTGTCGGCAAATTCAATTCTGTGAAAATTGCGCACATGGTAATGCGAACGGAAGATATGCGCACAAATGCGCACATCAATTTGACTCAAATGAATGCGATTCAAGTTTACAATTGGTGACTAAATCACACTGCCATAAGTGGCAATCAGAACGCAATTTTAGTACCTCTTCTTTATCTCGATCACGAACATCAAAGACAGCAAGTTTTAGTCTTGTTACTTCACTGAAATTTCCTCCAGATGGTATGCTCACAGTTGTCAAGAAATATGGATCACTTTTTTGCTGAAAAAAAGTTCGCAAAATCCTGGTATGTGCACGTTAAGGCTATTTTTCACTTCAATTTTGTCGTAGCGTACCATTTTCTTTTCTGTTGAAGTCATATAGTTCCACTGTAGTGCTCATGCAGAGAATAAAGAAATACACTGCGCTTCGATACGGTTGAAGTGGAAAACGGCCTTTATATAGTTACATAATGGTGAGGGAAAAAAACCGGAATTCCCAAAGAAAAATCCTCGAAGCACAGTGTACGAGAAATGACATTCTACCTACATCATACCTCTATGATTTCAGTTTGCGCCAGTCTGGTCCAGGTTGCTCCAGGCGGTGTCATAGTACTCACAATCACAACTGCATTTGGAAATCTGTTTTCTACAGTTGACTTTATTAGATCATTGCAAGCTAAGGAATAAATTAAACATAGCTGTTAGTAAGTTTAAAAAGCAACGCAAAAATTAAAGCAACATGCATGCAGACTCGCATTATTTTGAGTTAAATGTATTTCGTTTAAATCGAATGGGATGGTTTATATTTCGCAAACCAATTAGTCTATAACAGAAACTATAAATCCCAATTCATTTCCAGTAAGTGTAATGATCATATTCAGGTCCGTGGGACTAAAGTGCTATATTGTAGAGTATACATGCACAGTCAGATAACACAAACATTACCCAAGCTTATTTCCAACAAAGGAGGTTCTTCTGGTACTACTGGAATTGGCTTGTTTTCAGGTTTTTCTGGTGGCTAAAAATCCCAAGAATAAAATAAATACTAAATAGATTAATTCGTTCGACAGCAAACATACAGTAGGCCTAATACCCGACATTTTGACTTCTACAGTACGTTACCGCATAAACGTACGATCACGTGTACAGTACGTAGACGTAAATACAGTAGGAGTTAGTTCATGGACATGCTTACCCCGCTGTCATCACGGAATGGATGGTTTGACGGCAGTGGATGCTAAAAACAAATGGAGCACTGAGTACTGGTGTTGTACTCAGGTGAATATAATGTTTGTGATATGTATATCACTCAGAGCAACATCACAAACATCATATTGCAGCCAGTCGTACTCTAGTTCGACGTTTAAGCCCATTTTCCACTAGGCGAATTTGTTCGCGCGAACAGTAAAAAAGTAGGAATTAATGATCCAACTTTTTAGCGGGAATTTTTTTCGCTGAACAATCACATTGCCAACATTTTTTTTCTTCGCTTCGCGCAAACAAATTCGTCTAGTGGAAAATGGGCTTAAAGCAACAAATTGATACCGAGGTTTTCTTCCCACTACTACGTCATCAATGAGTGCATGTTTATAAATTGTAATACTCTTTGAGTTCATTTCAAGTAATGTGTAGTTCTGTACTATATTATCACCTGAAGTCATTGTGGTGAAAAACTCTTTTTAAATTCTTCATTTCTTTATAGTCATCTGGTGTGGTAGTAACACATTACTGCCGTCATTAGAGAGCTTAAGCAAGCGACGTTTTTCACAACACCATGCCGGACGTCACATAATAGCGTACATAATAGCGTTTCATATAACTATTAACAAGGCCAAATAAAAAAAAAACTTGGTTAGCGTCACCGCCCGCCTCTCGATTTCTGCCGCCTCTGAATTTTTTTTTTAATGTAAATATCTTCGTTTTACAGCTTAAAACAGTTTAATATTTGCAATTATTCTCATGCTCAGACCTTCGCGCGCTATACACTGATCGATAGGAGCGCGTGGGCTTGGGTATACGTCAAGGTTCTTATAGCAAAATGGCGGCCTTCGAAACATCAGTACAAAAAATATCACCGATATGGTGGAAAAACCGCCCCCATCTCCCCAAAAAAATACTATTAAAAAATTTAAAAAACGAGTAAAATTTAAAAAAAAACCCGCACTCCCGCCTCTGAAAATTGTGAGAGTGTGACGCTAACCAAGTATTTTTTTTTATTTGGCCTAATGCACGATCAGGGATGAAAGCAATTTAACATGCATGTATGTAAAGACTACAATACACGAATTTCTGAGCTGACACTGATTCCTTGCAACCCTAAGGCAAATAACCTACAAAAAGACCTAAATATACAGTAACGAATCATATCACTAAAAGAAAAATATTAATAACAGAAAATTAACAACGATAAGGTTTACCTCGCCAGTCATCTCAGTTATCTGTTCACAAAGCTTCTGCAATTTTTCCTTAAGCTTTTCGTAGCTGTAAATATAATAATAAAGATTAAATAATGCCAGGGATTTAAAGTTTCATTTTTCGCAGCTGTTCCTGGTTAGGTGTAATAAATGTATATATAAATTTCCACTCAATAATTTCCATGTACAATACCCTTCAATTAATATTCAATCGAGTGAGATGCTAACAACATCTTGGGTATAATTAACCCCGGCAAAAAGTGGCCCTCAACAAACCTGCAACAGACTTGCACTTAGAAACTGAGGAGCCACAAAAATACTGTATATCTTTGAAAGCACACGAAATTAACTAGTATATATACTTTATCATATTGCATGAAGTGACATGTTTGCATGCTATATGCAGGTTTACAGTGTATGTATATACATACAAAAATTATGTAATAATGTGTAACACGTCTTTATTTATGTACTGCATTATATTACCTTGCATTTTTTATGCGTTTAATCCAGTCGTTATACTCAGCTTCAGAATTCGCTGCAAAATGGTAGTGTTGGCCTTCATCTTGTCTGTCAAATACTAGAACGTAATTTCCAAAAATGAGAATAATATTTGATATTCCTGATAGGTAATAGTATGGTTTCGAGTACAATTTGGAGTGAGAATTTTCAAAGACTATCAAAATTGCACGAGTCCGAAGGACGAGTGCAATTGACCATTTGCGTAATAGACTAAATTTTGAACTAGACAAGTCTAGACAAAAATTTCATCACAGCTTGAAAGAGCATCACAAAATTAGTACTATTCCAAAGTTTCGTTGCAAAATGTTGTAAAATGCGGAAAATATAGCCTTGCGAAATTTGCAATTTTCAGTCATTTTAGATTACAAACCGGAAATTGACAGCCTCGAAGGGTTTGGGGCTGTCAATTTCCGGTTTGTAATCTAAAATGACTGAAAATTGCAAATTTCGCAAGGCTATATTTTCCGCATTTTACAACATTTTGCAACGAAACTTTGGAATAGTACTAATTTTGTGATGCTCTTTCAAGCTGTGATGAAATTTTTGTTGAGATCAAAATTTAGTCTATTACGCAAATGGTCAATTTGAAGTCTTTGAAAAACTCACAATTGTATTACTTATTAAATAATATACATGAAAAATTATGCAACCACGTGCGTTAAGTCACATGGAAATAATTTATTATTATTATTATTTCTGCTGGAAGTTGCTGTATCTTATTGCATGCAGGCTATCTTTGTTGTTGTTTCATATTTTAAGTCAATCAGAAAGCCTAAATAGTCAATGAACTTTGGTTCTGTATTTCTTTTTTTGCACTGTGTTTCATTTTTTGGAACTGTTTTCGAAAAAAATGCACTGCTCTTAGCCAATCAGAATTGAGAATTTTTTCATGTACGTATATTATAAGGACAGATATCGAACTGGCTCAGACAATGATGATGATGATAATAATAGTCTTTATTGACAATTCAAAACACACGTCTGAGTTAACATGGAATTTTCAGAAAAACTATTATACAATCATATACTCTATTTTATGTACTATTTAAAAACGAGCAGGAGTGTTTTATTAGGTTTAAAGCCACAAGCGCGCAGCGCGAGTGGCTTTAGACCTAATAAAACACGACCTGCGAGTTTTTTAAATGGCTTCAAAAACGTATGCATAATAAGTCAAATCTTTATATAAAAATCTTTATATAAAAATCTTTATATAAAAATTTTTATATAAAAATCTTTATATAAAAATCTTTATATAGTTTGCATAACAATGGTCTTTTGTTAAAGTGCTCTTTAGCTGTTATAAAGACGTATGCACGTGACTAATTTCTTACTCAAGCACTAATTGCATTAGAAATCAACACGCGCCTCCGACTCAAGAGAATACCTGTACTAATAAATATATCACATCTCAAGAATTACCACCTAACCCTCGAATACCACCAAAACAAGTTGATAAGCAGGAGCCTCAAAAACATGCTGGTCAAGTAAGTCAATTCCCAAAACATACGGAAATTTCGGACATAACTAACTGTTATGCCATCCCGACTCGCGTTACCCATAGAACACCATCAAAGAAATCGACGTGGCGACGAAATAAACATGGCGCTAGAATCTACCAGACTGGGGAGGGTTTTCGCAAGGACAAATGGAAAGCCAATATGAGGTTTTTCCAGTAATATTACTAGAACATGATTTTTCCCTATCAGGTCGCCCTACTTCAATTCATCGCGGACAACGTAATTTAAATAATATTATTCAAATTAACATTAATAAAACTGTTATTTCCAATGCTAATGACTATTTCTACGTTCCGAAACTACTATTGACAAATACGATGTCATTAGCTCCCAAAATTGATGAAGTGAGTTGTTTTGTCACAGAAAAGAGTCCTGACCTTGCCTGTATAACGGAAACATGGCTAAATGACCGTATCTCAGATTCCTGCCTCGATATTCCAGGTTACAATTTTGTTCATAAAAACCGCAGTGTGGGCTCCCACGGAGGAGTTGGGGTGTACATCAGGAACACGATATTTTATAAGCCTCTGAATCATCTCCACCATATAGATTACGAAGTTCTGTGGGTCTATGTTCGTCCAAGTAGACTTCCCCGCGGGTTTTCCTGCTTGATACTTGGTGTCGTTTACCATCCACCTAATGCTAATGATGATGAAATGCTCCAATTTCTCTCCACATCACTGATTACTATTGAAAGCACCTATCCTGGCTGTGGGTTTATTCTTGCAGGCGACTTTAATCGGTTAAAATGCAATCGGATATTAACACAGTTCAGTTGCAAACAGATTGTTAACGTTTCCACAAGGGCCAACCAGACTTTGGATCTAATAATAACCAACTTACATTCGTTTTATGATAAGAACTCTGTCCAAAAATTTCCGCCATTTGGTCTTTCAGATCATAATGTTGTGATTGTCAATCCTTGCAAAAGAGAACCCAAGTCATGCAGTAGAAGAATTATCTCTAGTAGAGATTTACGATCTAGTAAAAGGCATGAGCTTGGAAGATACCTTACATCTATCGATTGGTCCTCTCTGAATCATTTTGACACATGCGAAATGAAACTCCAGTATTTCGAAGAGTTAGTACGTCTCGGTATTAGCACCATTATTGGCATAAAGAAAACGGCTTTGCATGTACACGATCCTCCATGGATTACTGCAGAATTTAAAGAGCTTATAAGGAAGCGTCAAGCTGCCTCCTGCAGTGGAAATACCTTTCAGTTCAAGTATTACCGGAATCGGGTTAACCGCGAGCGAAAGACATGCCGGGCGAAATTCTACTCTTCAAAAGTAAAGAATCTTAAATCGACCAAACCGAAGAGATGGTGGAAGGAGGTGAAGCAGATTGCTGGTATGGTACCTACAACCGGCTCCGATAGTCAACTTCATTTAGACGATATCGAGAATATGCAACGTCCTGACATTGCGAATTTAATTAATAACGCCTTTTTGGAGCCCATGAACTCCTTCAATCCACTGTCAACCCTTCCCCCCTTTGATAATTATTCCTCTTTTCAAGTGAACGAATTGGAAGTCTTTCATTTACTGAAAGCAATTAATCGTGGAAAGGCGTCAGGCCCTGACGAAATTCCCAATTGGGCTCTTAAGGAATATGCTGAAATCCTTGCACAGCCAGTATGCGCTGTGCTAAACAGCAGCTATGCCGAACAACAACTACCTAAATCTTGGAAGCTTGCCAACATTGTGCCCCTCATAAAAACTAAGCCCGTTAGCGACATTTGTAAGCAGTTACGACCAATTTCACTTACTGCCGCTATTTCGAAAATCGCCGAGGACTGTGTTGTTAAAAAATACATTGCTCCAGCTATCATGAATATAAGTATCTAAGTAATATCCAAGTCAATATGGAGTAATACCAAGAAGTTCAACTACTCTTGCTGTTATATCTATGATCCATGAATGGTCGCAAGCTACTGATGGCACTGGCTCTGCTGTCAGAGTCATCCTGTTCGATTATAGAAAAGCATTCGACCTTATCGATCATGCTTTACTGGCTGATAAAATTTCCAGTTTAGCTATTCCACGTGCGGTTGCTCGCTGGACAATCGATTTTTTGATGAATCGAAAGCAGAGAGTGAAATTATCCAATGACTGTTATTCGGAGTGGGGAGATGTACTTTCCGGTATCCCTCAAGGTACAAAATTAGGGCCCTGGCTATTTTGTTTAATGATAAACGATCTTGATATTTGTGATATATCGAGGTGGAAGTTTGTTGATGACACAACTGTTGCTGAAGTAGTTAGTAAGGACACAGAAAGCCGTGTTCAAGTCGCAGTTGATGTTGTGGAAGATTGGTCGAAGGCAAATGGGCTATCTCTTAACACTGAGAAATGTAAAGAACTGAGAAAAGATTTAAAAAAAATTAAACAACCTTTTGATCCTGTACTGGTGGGTGGAGAAGCATTGCCTATAGTTGAGAGTGCAAAAATATTGGGTGTTGTTATGACAGGCACACTTCAGTGGAAAGATAACATCAGAGAGAGTATAAAGAAAGCTAATAAACGCCTCTATTTTATAGTATTATTGAAACGGGCAAGCGTAAATGTCAATGATGTCTTGAACTTTTATTGTACAGTGATCAGGCCTGTGCTCGAGTATTGTGCGCAAGCCTTCCATCATTCCATCCCAAAGTATTTGGCAGACGAACTTGAGACTGTCCAGAAACGTGTGCTAAAAATTTTATCTCCTGAAATGACATATTGTGAGGCCCTTGAGTATTTTAGACTGCCTACTCTATTTCAAAGAAGAGAGGACATGTGTGACAAACTCTTTACGGGTATCATCAAGGATCCAATGCATAAACTTCATCATCTGCTGCCCCCGAAGAACGAGACTGATTATTCTTTCAGGACGAATCGGTATTTTAATATGTACGTTACACGCACGAACCGCCTTTATAACTCTTTTATCCCTGCTATGTGTAGGAAGTTTGTAGGATAGATTTTATGCTTATTTTAATCGAATTTTGATCGTGGGTGGGTTTTTATAATATTGTATTAATAATATATTTATATGTAGTGCATGTGATAATATGTAATCCACGCAATTCAGCTTCTGGCTGCAATGTGGTTTCAATTCAATAATAATAATAATAAGATTGGATAATTGGTTCATGCATTATTAATGAGTTTTTGAATAGTTATTTACATATTTATTCATCTAATTTTATAAGACTAATAAAATTCTATATGATATTATTAAGAAGTGGTAACATATAACTATATATTATAAATAAAATTGAAAAGGCATTTATAAATCTTGTATTTCGTACTCGAGGCAGCTCAAAGTCGTGCCCTTTGTCTTAAAGTTCGATCTAACTTGTTCGGTAGAAGTTCTCTTAACGCATTGTTTCTAGTATTCAATATTTTCGTCCACAACTTCTTGTGTCTCTCAGATATTACTAAAATTTGACTTTTCTGTTATATACCCTGTACCCCAATACGGTATGCACGGTTGATAAATTTGTCGATCTGGCTATACTCCTCCCCACAGTTCAATTCCAAAGGTAAATAGTAACATTATTAAGTTCTGAAAGAAAGTTTTAACTGCTAAGCTGGGAATCCATGTAGATTTTTCCACCTGCTTTTATCAGCATGTCTTCAAAATGTCTGTCCAATCTGTGGTAACTTCAAGTCTCTTGAGCCATGTTTTTCGTTCCATATGGAAGGAAAAGTACGTGGATGCATCGAGGTTTTCCCACGAAAAATAATTTCATATATTTTGTCCATATTCAACGCCTTTCTGTTTTATCTGATCATAGTTTCATTCTTATTTTCTACCTGTATCATCATCATACGTTCCACAATGGATAATGCTACTGGTCGTGTGACGTCTCCACAATAGGTAACGTTACTGGTCGTACGACGTCTCCACAATAGGTAACGTTACTGGTCGTACGACGTCTCCACAATAGGTAACGTTACTGGTCGTACGAAGTCTCCACAATGGTTAACGTTACTGGTCGTGCGACGTCTCCACAATGGGTGACGTTACAGGTCGTGCGACGTCTTCACAATGGGTAACGTTACAGGTCGTGCGACGTCTCCAAAATGGGTGATGTTAGAGAGTTTGAGCGAGACAACGAAGTCGGAGACGACGACGTGGTTGTCTTGCACATTACTTTGCGCATACTGAGTTTAGGGTCAGGAGTGATGACAGATTAGAGATTCATGTCTAGCTGTTTGTGAATGCTGACCCAAATCCTTACCCTGATCAAGATAAAACAGCGAGACATGAATCCATATCCCGTCTTCGTCTTCTGCCTTCGTTCACAACGAATATTTTGGCAAAATTCGTTGTGAACTTCGTTCTGCACGAAGGCAGAAGGACAAAGACGGGATATAGTTTTTTTCTGGATCAGGGCAAGAATTATGGTCAGTATTCATAAACAGCGACACATGGGAAGACACGTTGTACAACCACCAGTGACATCCAACTCAGTATGCGCAAGATAATGTACAGATGGCAAAAATTGTCAAGTATGCCTTCGTCTTCGTACTTCGTTGTCTTGCTCAAACTCTCTGTTACAGGTCGTGCGTCTCCAAAATGGGCGACGTTACTGGTCGTGCAACGTCTCCACAATGCGTAACGTTACAGGTCGTGCGACGTCTCCACAATGGTTAACGTTATTGCTCGTGTGACGAATCAATAGTGAATGACAAACATCATAAAATTCACCATCTCTTACCTACAAAGCATTCAAATACTTACAACTTAAGAAATCCAAACTTTTTTTAATATTCCAAGGTGTAATACAAATAGATTTAAAAACACTTACATTATGTAAGGTCGTGTAACGTCTCCACAATGAGTAACGTTACAAGTCGTGCGACGTCTTCACAATTGGCAACATTACTGGTCTTGCGACGTCTTCAAAATGGGTGATGTTACAGGTCGTGCGACGTCTCCAAAATGGGTGACGTTACAGGTCGTGCGACGTCTCCAAAATGGGCAACGTTACAGGTCGTGCGTCGTCTCCAAAATGGGCAACGTTACTGGTCGTGCGACGTCTCCATATAGGTAACGTTACTGGTCGTGCGACGTCTCCACAATGGTAACTTTACAGGTCGTGCGACGTCTCCACAGTGGTTAACGTTACAGGTCGTGCGACGTCTCAAAAATGGGCAACGTTACTGGTCGTGCGACGTCTCCATATGGGTAACGTTACTGGTCGTGCGACGTCTCCACAATGGTAACGTTACAGGTCGTGCGACGTCTCCACAATGGGTAACGTTACAGGTCGTGCGACGTCTCCACAATGGGTAACGTTACAGGTCGTGCGACGTCTCCAGAATGGTTAACGTTACTGGTCGTGCAACGTCTCCACAATGGGTGACGATACAGGTCGTGCGACGTCTCCACAATGGGTAACGTTACAGGTCGTGCGACGTCTCCAGAATGGTTAACGTTACTGGTCGTGCAACGTCTCCAAAATGGATAACAGAGACCTTACGATTTTAGGACGGCAACGCGACGGCCAAAACAAACTCCTTCAAATAAATGGTAGTAAAGATAGTTCGTGGTATATTATCAATCGTATGAACATGGGTTTTATGGTTGGGAAGAGTTCTGCTAAACCCAGTTTGAAGTTGCACTTGTGGTTTGGAATGCAGCCGTTGTATCAAGACATAAAAATTTGTGATTTAGCGTTGTAAACAGAGCGAGGACAATGTCTAAATTATTCATATATTGTAATTACTCAATTCTTTTCAATGATCTATTGTATTGGTAGCCGTTGTGGTCGCGTTGCCGTCCTAAAATCGTAAGGTCTCTAACGTTACTGGTCGTGCGACGTCTCTACAATGGATAAGGTTACTGGTCGTGCGACGTCCCCTCAATGGATAACGTTACTGGTCGTACGACGTTGATGTATACGTTAAATTACACGCTGTAATTTCTCATATACGATTCGTATTCTGGCGTATGAAAATTACTTCTGACGCCAGAATTGAGCTGCAATTCAGTCTATGGCAAAATTTGAAATGCGGCCATTTTACGTGTGCTTATTGGGTTACACATACGTGTAAACGCACCTTTATACAATGGGTAACGTCACTGGTCTATCGACTTTTCAGCAACGGGTTATGCTTACTTACTGGTCGTGGGACGTCTCCGCACGTCCGCAATCGATACGTTACAGGCTCGCACGCGCTTTTTTCACAGGGTAATGTTATAGTTAGTTTACTAGATACGCATTCGTAGTTAGTCGAGTATTGGTGAAACTTTTTCTTTACACTATAAAGTATAGTAAAGTCGGACATACCTAGAGAAAATGCATATTTCCTGCTAGAATTTAGATCTTTATTGATACTGCATCGTTCCAAAACTAACAAGCCAGCAAGTTCCGATGTCTGACAAGGAAAACAAGATAAGATTATAATAAATAACATTTGAAACTATATATAGAAAAATTTTAGTTTGCATTCAATCGGACACACGCTGAACTACCGGATACCCACAAAACGAAACATCTATGGGAATTCAAAGAAGCATGGCACAGCATGGACAATAACACAATCCACCGACACATTGAAATCCTGACGATCTAACTACGACTAAGAAAGCTACCTAATGCCACTACTAGCAATAACAATAACACTAATATTTATACTAATTTTCCAACAACACTTCCTGTCACATCCAGAAACGCACATTCCCATCATTTCAATGATACCATCAGCAAGAAAATTAATCCAGCTATCCAATCCTAATCCATCCTTCAACTACCAATGAAATTGGATCATCATCACCTAAGCAACCTATCAGATACTCCCGACGAATGCAAGAACGCAAACATGCAAACAGCACGGAATTTGATACTCATTAATAGACCTTACCGTTTATTCACTTTTCATCCAATGGCCTCGTTTTCGTGTCAAATACTTAATCATGTTTTGTGCTTAGTAGGTTGAAAATTACTTTGTTATTGAGCCTAAGAACACCAAGAAACAAATTCGTCCAGGAAAGCATGGGAATATAATCTTTATCTGCCCCTGACATGCTAAAATAAGTTAACATGGAAACCAGGCCATTGGGTAAAGGAGAATAATCGGTAAGGTCTATTGTAAAATAATTCTGATGATGACTTGAAGAAATAATTTAAATCAAGAGCTTTATATATGAAACTGTTTCACGCTCTCTTGTTTGTTTTCGTTGTTAATTTCAATTCATATATACTTATATAAAAATAATCCAATTATATAAAAAAGGCACGAAACAAAGTAATTTCTATACCTTTTCATTTCCTTTACAATAAAATAGAAGATTTCCTTTTAATCGACACCATCGTTCTGTATATGCTGTCAAAGAAAAAGCAAAAAAATTCAGTACATGTAACGTCAGTTGAACCTGTATTTTCAGGGTGGTATGATGGTTAGACCTAACAAAAAATAACCTGTGGTTCCGGTTTCTAGACAGATCCTCTTTTTTTCTACAGACCCTAAAATTTTTCAGGATAATGTTGGGTTGTTTACTTGTTTATATATTCACCAATATAATGATATTATATTGGTAAATATATAAAGAACCTAATAATATCCTAATATAATATTATGTTTTTTCCGCGTCGCTCGCTTATGATACAATATGAAATGTTTATGCATGTGCTGTGGCATTACCAACTCAACGTGATGCAAAAAAATTTCCAAAAATTATCCAGTACCTTATTTCAAATGAGATCAGGCTTTCTGGCATCCTTGTGTAGAAGTAGGATAAAAGTAGGACTACAATTTTAGGAAAAGTAGGAATAAAGTAGAAAAATGTGTAGAAAAGTAGGGCAAAAGTAGGAGTTTTTTGAGATGCAAATAACAAAAAAATGGACAACATTGGCACGTATACCTTAGATATATGTGGTAAGGGTGGACAATTAGATATCTGATGGGGAAGTTGTGTGAATTTTTGGTGCTCAATATATTGTTGTACTCATTCATCTATGCATGATTTTTTCTCAAACTTTTAAATTGCATCAGTATAAAAGTTAAGGCATCTGCTCTGCAGCAACACAATTCAAATGCATTATGCGTGTGAGTGCATGTATTTGGTTGCACCATACACCAATCCACACTGTGCGGTAGGAGCATATGATGCTTGATTAACTGGGAGGGGCTGTTGAATATTTGGAATCTCTAGATCGTCCGAAATGGCACTTTCAGAGTCATCATTAATTTATTGATTATGATTCTAGAGAGGCTATGGAATTTTATACTAGGAAAATGTACTTCTTCTCTTCTCGTGATCTTATCATCTAGGACACAAACAGGGAATAAAAATTAGGAGTCCTATAGATCTAATTACGAGAACTATAACATACTGAATCCCCAAGCTGTCTTAAAAAAGTAGGATTTCATGAGAAAAAGTAGGAAAATCAAGCAAGTTTTAATAAAAAATAGGAAAAGTAGGAAAGCTGAAGAATAGAAAAAAGTAGGATGGCAAGAAAGCCTGAATGAGATGCACTCAAGTATGATTGAAGTGTGAGTATGAGAGGAGTACGACTTTGAGTGTCCTCTCTGTGAGGGAGCATTCACTCGTCAAAAAATCGGGTGAATTTGTATTCAAAGAGCTCACTCGATTGTGACTTACTACAGTAGCCGGAGTGCTTTTAAACGTTGAATTTTAATGAGGGTTTGATGTAATAACATAGCTAGCCGTTGTCCAATCATCAGCTGCACAAGATGTCTCAAAGTATAGGCAATATTTCTCGCAATTGAAAAAGTCGCTTTTAACATTACTAGTTGGAAAGCACAAAAATGTGATTGAATATAAAATTAAAGAACGATTATTACAGTAAATCAGTAAAGGCCAAGTTTGGGAAGCTTTATATATGTCACAACCGCTATCACCAGGTGATATACCAGAAATATCACCACGTTCGAACTTTGCACACATGTAACTGTTGTAAAACATTCTGGCGTCGTGGACGCTACCTGGCCAACGTGCCACAATCTTCAATGTTTAGCATTTGTAAATTTGATCCGCAAACTGCTTGCAGGTTCAGCGAAAAATATCTTTTTCGAAAGTTTCCGCATGCTAACTGCAACGTACCCGTGACATAAAAGCGTCAGCAACAGTTGAATATATAAGCAGGATTGGGCTTTCCTCGGTCATTGTGTTCACAAATGTCTTGCCTGATTATATCCAGTAGCTCACGAAAACCAGCCTTAGTTAAGGTGGCTCAATACAGTTTTTAAACAAATGGAAAATTCACGATTTAGGTGCGTATTTTTGGACAACTATTACTTGTTGATAAACAAAAGTACCTTACTATGTAAAACAACATCTAAAGAGTTTGAATTTTTGCACAAAAGTTACGCAAACTGCCGTTGCTATGGCAACAATGACGTTTCAAGATGGGGGATATTTTGGCTTTAAAGTAATTTAACTCGTAAACGACATCGGTGACCCCCAAATTATATTTCAAAGAATGATTTCTCTTAGTTAATTTAATCAATTATTTTGACAATTTAAAAAAATTCTGTGGAGCCCAATTTTTTTAAATTACGTAAAGGTGATTATTCATAAATTAATATTTTTTTTTTGCTCCACAGAATTTTTTTTCTTATCATTAATGCCAACTGAAGACAAAATCAAACATTTCTGAATTAGGTTACTAGGGGGGGGGGGGTGTTACTGGGGTGGGTGTTACTGGGGGGGTGGGTGTTACTGCTGGACATGTGCTGTATACACACGTAAAAATTCAGAAAATCAACAACTTGTTGCAAGTTGATATCAACAGGCGTGAACAAGGTTGTGCGGCCCACTATGAACTGTGAGTACTGTCAACATGTTGTTACAGCATTCTTCAACTGTAACAACTTGGAACAACATGGTTGACAACTTGTTCATAGTTGGTCGCACACCATCGTTCACGCCTGTCGATATCAACTTGCAACAACCTGTGCGTTTTTAGCCATTTATATAGTAATGAAGTCTAGAGTAAAGTCTTTAAATTGCAGTGCTGAAAGGAAGTGATCAGATTAAATTATTTACTATTGAGTGTTAACACTTGGCTGGTGAATGAATAGAGAATTTTATTAGGCTTTAGGAAATTTCCTAGCTTGCTCAGATGTCATGTCAAGACAAATCGATGTCAAGTACAAAGGTCAAAGTCTGATGATCACTGAGTCCCACTGAGTAAATCCATTTACCGAGTCAAATCCGAGTCCGAGTCAGTCCCGAGCCCGAGTCAAATGCCCGAGTCGCATAAAAAAAGGACGAAAGTGAAGAAAATTCACAGTCAAATAGGGTTAGGAGTATAGGTTTAGGGTTAGGATACCAAGTCATTTTATTGACAAAGACAGTTCAACAGTGACACGGACATTTGACTCGAACTCGGATTTGAGTCAGTCAGTAACCGACAAACTCCGAAATTGAATAAAATTCACAGTTGAATAGGGTTAGGGTAAGTTAGGAGTGGGATTATGGTCTAGGATTAGGGTGCTAAGTCACTGAACTACAAAGACCATTGATTAAACAATGACTCGGACATTTGACTCGTGCTCGGATTTGACTCAGACTCGGATTCGACTCGGTTAACCGAAAAACTCCAGTCCCATGCACTCATGATGAAATTGACAGTTTAAGCCAACATATACTTATATCTGCTCTAGATCGCTATGGTATTGAACACTCTCCCATACTCTGTGAACCAAAATACACTGTCTTCTAATGTATTGATTTGTGGTGGTTTTAATTAATATTTCTTTAATCGTCACATTTTAAAAGTTGCTTCTTTAAACCTAGCTACAAATTACTTGACTGATTTTAGCCATGCAGTGCCATATTATATTGGTGGTGTTTCCACATTTCATATTGTATTTCGTAAACATCCACAGCATGACGTCATAATATTCAGGGTCTGAAATTTGATTTTTTTTTAAGTATCCACATGGATACCAAAGTTTTAAAATTTGGTATCCCTCCCGATAATCCGTTATCCCAAATCTGGATACTTAACTAGTTGGCTTTTCGTATCCCACAGGGCCAGACCCAACATCACTCTAAGGCTTACTCTTAGTCAAGCATTTTCATCCATCGCATTTTATGTTTAATATACTAGAATCCTAAAAGGAACTTATACAGTTCAAATGTTCAATTTCTTAACAGTTAACAGGGTTATTTAATTATAAATTAAAGTCTAAGTGT
>CACRXK020003024.1:6861-38764 GCA_902702795.2 Paramuricea clavata | reverse complement strand
TGTCTTTCAAAATGCAAAATTTTCTTCCAAACATAAATTGCAGCGTTTTGATCCCCCTGTGTACGAAATAGCGTGTTTTAAAATTGACCATTTGATGGTATAATCCTGATTGTTTTCTTTTAATTTCCAAATATGTTTCGAAAGTTCCGTTTTGTTTGAGTCTTTTTTATGACGAAAAGATGAAGTGTGGTTAGCGTAACGTTCCTTAAATGTAGTCGCTGTCATACCAATGTAGTGTTTAGTGTCGTTCGTGTTGTTCGTTGTGACTGTTGCTTTGTAAATAATGTCGTTGGTCATGCATTGTTTCGGTAGTGGGCAAGTGTTTTTGTTGTCGCAGTTACAGTTGTCAGTTTCCGTATTCTGTGATTGACTGTTCCTAATTATATGTGCGTTGTGTTTGGTGATTATAGACTTAACGTTGTTCATGCAACTGTAGGTTACTTAAACTTACTTTTAAAGTGTTTCTGTTAAAAATCTTGTGTAGTTTGTGCTGTAGTGGGAAGTGTTTGTCAATTAAACTTAAGAATTCCCGTCCTACGTTCGTGTTAACACTCTTACTAAATGGTGGGTTGAACCAAATTATGTTGCGTTGCCTATTCCTACGTGCCCGTTGCGGTGCATCCTGAGTGTACGTAAATTCATGATCAAAGTTACTATGTGTAAGAGCGTTCTGGTAAATAGGTGTGGATTCCTTAAATGTTTGTTCGTCCGATGAGAGAAGTGCAATGTGTTTGTTGATAGCTGTAGGTAATTGTCTTGTAATGCTTGGTGGATGGTTCGAGTGTCTGTGGATGTACAATGGATCGTCATTGGGTTTCCTGTATGGTTTGTGTTTTGCGTTGATCAGGTCGAAAGTAACATCTAAAAAATTTACAACGTTCATATTTACTTCGGCGGTGATTTTAAGGTCAAATCATACCTAATTTTAGTGTGCAGTGATAACCAATTTGTGCAGTGATAAAAGTAAAATGTGCAGTGATAAAATGTAAAATGTGCAGTGATAAAATTTGCTTTGATAAGTTGTTAATTAACACAAGAGAATGATTTAATTGAAATTGAAATGATGAATGCCAAATTATCGAATTAAATAATAGTATATGTTTTTTGTACGAAAATCATGAGATTCAGGCAATTTTTAGTTAATATCTGGCTATTTCCGAATATTTGGAAATTTTCTTAGTCATTCGGAAATTTTTGGCATAAAATGTGCAGTGATAAAAAATTCTTAAAATTAGGTATGGGTCAAATTGCTCGAAAATTTTGTGTAGCTCTTTTCTAGTTTTGTCTAGTAAACGGGCGGATTTGCTTTTTATAATAGCCAAACCATCATCTCTATAAAGTCCGATGTTTTCTTTGCCAAACCTCTTACCTAAGTGATTTAAAATGAAAAGGCCTACCAACTCACAAATTTCAGCGCCGTCGAAACTACCCATAGTGACGTCAAATAAACTGTTGCTTCCGTCTTTTTTTGTCCATAATTTGCCGTTGCCGAAAAGTAGAGATTTTCTTGCATGTTTTATTATTGAAATATCATTTTCGGTAATAGTAGTCAAATCCGAAGCCCAGGCTAATGCTTCATTTAAAAGTTTTTCGGAAATAGATGGGTAAAAATCCACAATATCAAATGAAATAAAACTGTGCCTGTCTTTATCGTTTATATTGCCAAACCATGAAATTACTTGTTGCGTATTTCTCCATTGATTTGAATTTACTTTTTGTCTCAAATTGGAATTGATTTTATCTAAAATAACCTTACTTAGTTTTCCGGATTCGCTTTTTGCGGGATTAATTAGTCGGCATTTTGGATTGTTTTCGAAATTTTCTTTGTGATCTTTTAAAGATATAAATGCTTCGCGTTTTTTCATTCGTTCAATTCTGTCGCCAATTCCTAACCTACTCAAAATTTCTTTCAATTCGGAGTCAATTTCATGTATGAAGTCCTCTGATCCATGTTTGTACGTTTTCGTGATGTTATCATGTAAGAGTTCGTTGTATGTGTTGTATGTGTTGTATTGTATGTGTTGTATGTGTTGTATTGTATGTGTTGTATGTGTTGTATTTTGAAAGACATAAACAAAGACAATTTACTCAATAAAAGAAGCGAAATTTTCGGCAAATGTCGTCACAAAAACCGGTTTCGAGTAAACAAGGTCGTTAACAAAACCTAATGACCCAAGCATGCATTGTTTCACCTAAGCATTGTTTCGCCTACACGCATTCCGCACATTCTTTCGATAGCATAAAAGCAACCTACAATTTCGAAATTATTCACCACCTGATGATTCCTATACGGATGAAACAGACTGTTGTGGTTTTATGAGGTAAAACGAAAAACTATATTACGCTCTATCTATATGGTATTGAGCACTGTTTGTGTTTCGTAAACCAAAACCTTAAGCTATATATATATATATATATATATATATATATATATATATATATATATATATATATATATATATATATATATATATATATATATATATATATATAGTTGTGTAATTGTACACTCCGTAATATGTTAAGATGAAAATGTTCTAGAGTGTGTATTATATAATTTCCATACCCAGCGCAAGCAGAAAGATGTTGTCTGCCGCGGTTGGGTCATGACATCGTGATGCTATTATAATTTAATAAAACGAAAGCTAAATTTGCAGCGAAATGCAAATATGGAGCGATGCATATAAACAGCAAAACGTACTAAACTATAAAGCACACAACATACCTTTAGTCTCTGCCTTTAGTCTTTACTATTTTACTATATAGGTCTATAGCGTATTAGCGTTGTCGTTGTAAAGTCCAGTTCAGCGCTAGTGTGGCTGTAAATCGTTCACGGACCGGAGGTCTTTGAAAGTTAGGTTGGATCCAAAATAGTGACTTGTGAGTTCTGTTCATATACCCTCTTTATATCGTACGACATTAATATTCAACGTCCATAAACGGCGTGTCGCTTTCAGAATTCAGACGGCAAATTCATAGTCGAAAAAATAGTCTTCGATACTCCTCCTTGCACCCAGAATAAGTGACACATTTGCGTCGAATGTTTACGTAGTCTGTAAGCGTGTGCTATTATACTAAACAATACTTTTACTCCGCATAAAAACTGTTCATATATTGGCATAAATTTTCGAGTAAATTCTAGCTTTGTCAGCTCGTAACGCGCGTTTGTCTGTTTGTCAAGATTATCAAATTTCCAAAGGCGAAAATAAAATTTAATTTAGCACTAACGCACAGATAGGAGCCAATGAGCGACGATATGCCAATACACGCAGTGTTCTGATTGGCACACAACAATTGCAAGCTTGCCAGTATATAATTATTGCGTGGGTTTCCAACTAACTTTCCTCTGAAGTCCAAAGTCAAAACAATCTGCCATTCTTCAGCATGTTATAAATTTATAGCGCACATATTAATATAAATTGCTATTTATTTATGAATTATATTCGTTATTGCTGATTCCTGATTATTCAGAGAGACAAACTGTTCCAAGTTGAGTGTCTGGCGGTATCGCAGTATTATGTGAATATGAACTGGCAACGCTCAATGTCAGAAGCCAACAACATGAATTCGCAACACTCAATTACAGAAGCCATGCAAAGGGCTGAGGGTAAGTTTTCAAACATATAGTAGCTTCTAGAGAACGTTGTAACATGCTTTCGTTGGTGGAGATGCAACAACCTGAAAAATATAAGGCGAATTTTGACGTTTCGAGCGAAGGCCCTTCGTCTGGAGTATTTAATATTAAACCAGACGCCTGCTCAGGCGTTCACACTGGCCTGAAAATGGCAACTTTCGTGGTACTGGGTGTAATGTGTAGTAGAGAAGTAGATAGGGATACAGGATCATAGGGATACTGGATCATATAAATACAACCAATAAATACAATCATGATCAGCAACTATCAACCATAATATACCAAGACGCCGGCTCAGACGTACCCTCCGTCTACAGGCAACTCAACCTGACAATCCAGGCCCACTGTAATACTATGATCATAAACTACCAACCGTGAATAACAGTGGCGTGCTGGCAGGGGGGGCCGGGGGGCCACGGCCCCCCCAGCTGGCAATTCTTGGGGGGCGCAAAAATGAAAATGGGGCGCCGAATTTTGAAAGTGGGTGGGAAAAAACACATTCTCGAAAAAATATGGTTGCTTCCGCCAAGAAAAGACGTGTTTATAGGCTACAGTATAAAACAGACTAAGCGCACAGGCGACATATATTAAATTACAGACTATTTTGCCTAACCGTATTTGCTACCTCACAGCTCACACGAAATCGTTCATATAGAAACATGATCAGTGATCACAGGCAACGTTTCATTACCGGAATATTGGTCAGGTTTCGATCGAAGCGATCACGGGAATTATGCCCTTTTTTGCTGGTATTATGCCCTTAAAATATGCCGTTTATTATGCTTCACGAATCACGAGAGCGGCGCAAATTAGATAGTTGAAGTTGTGTTAACTGATGTAAAGTTGTGTACGCAATTTAGTTGTTTGCACAAGAAGCATGAGTAATGTAAGTAATGAAATAATGCTGAAACATGCCCTTTTGGCAGCCAGACAAGGAAACCTTAAAATGCATATGCGTGGGGTGCGTGTGTTATTGTATAAAAGAGCTTTAAGTTGTAAATTTGCTCTGGACAGTAGATCAGTAGAAAACAGAATTGGGATTAAATTAATCGCTGGAAGTAGTTAGCATTGCATAATTTAAGTACTACTACTAAATTCTAACCAAATTGCAAATTTCGACACGTTATAATGCCGTTTCCTGACCATCAGATTTCTGTCAAATCTTCCCCCAAAGTCCACGAAATGGCATTTCAGAGACTCTAAATTCAAAAATTTTCCTGCGGGGCATGCCCCCGGACCCCCCTAGACAAACCTCGCACCTGCGGCACTCGGCTCGTGCCTTCGGCCCTCGTTTCTCAATTGTAACATTATAGGGGCGCATATTGGTTGACAGCCCACTGGCCCCTCCAGAAAAATAGTACCCAGCACGCCACTGGTGAATAATGACGGGCCAATAATAGCGAAGAAATTATAGTCCTTGACTTTTAATGCCGTTATATGGCTAGTTTCAGGTGCTAAAAAGTTCACAGACGTAGACGATTCTTCTAAAAAATACGCCAATTTGCTTCCATTCATAAGATAAACTGATCCCAACCCAAAGGCCTTCTCTAACCCCAACCAGTAAACATCTAATAAACAATTTGAGAATTAAAAAAGTTGGGGGAAAGTTGGATCTTGTTTCAAAAACAAATCGAACCATATCACGTTTCAATTCGCCGCACGCAACGCCACCTCGCTGAATACAATCGAAAACATACATTTTATAGTAATATATGATGAATTAGAAAGTAATTTGGCGCAAATTAATGTAATTAGGTGCAAATTTATAATTATGCAAATAAATACAAGAGCACAACGCATGTTTATGAGCCTACGTACAAGGTACATTTATACTTGTTAATTAAAAAGTCAAACTATCAAACCTTTAACTTGTCCTTGTTTATATTCCAATATATTGTATAAATTCGCTGGGTCCAAATTTTGGGGTTTTCGAGTCGTTACACAAACTAAGAAAAACACACTAATTCAACACGCAAGAAAGGCCAGAGTGCGACACAACGTAAAATCCATAGGAAACCGGCACAATTCTTTGAAAATTCTTAGATCGCTCATTGAAAAGCCGCCATTTTGAAACTGAACTGAATATGTCACTGGAGCACGTTGCACCCTGAGCCTGCGATGAGCTAACGCAAAATCCATTTCTCGTCGAAAACAGAAAACAGAAAAAGAGGGATTTAAGACACTTGGCCTACAGGCCAGTGTAATATATACGCTTTATAATACTCCAGAGGAAGGGCCTTCGCTCGAAATGTCGGAATTCGCCCTATAGTCAGTATATTTTTCAGGTAGTTGCGTGAATCCCTAGCTACGAACGAAAGCTTGTTATTGCTGGCACTACCAACACTGACACATACAGTTCTAGAACCTCGTTCGTGCCTTGAGTTAAGTGAATTGGCTACATGATATAATATAGTCTTATACTGTTATAGAGATCATAGGATTTCCAGAGTGAGAGTGAGATTATAATTATTATGATAATTTCTCATGTGAAAATGATCGCTTTTCAGTTAAAACGCATTGCCATGGACGTTTTATTGCTTCTCACTGAATTTTGTTTATATAATAAACAGAAAAATACATGGGTGCTTGGAAATACCAGATTTAATTCTTGTGTTGAACATGATATCTCACTCGTTCGCTGCGCTCACTCGTGAGATATCATATTCAACACTCAAAATAAATCTGGTATTTCCGCGCACTCATGTATTATTCTCTATATATTTTATATGTTTAGCAATCACAATAGGCCTATGTAAAAATATTGTGTCTTCTTGCGCAGAGTTGTAACGATATTTGTACTATAGGAACTGCCTGCTTGCCGGTATATATTGCGTGGGTTTTGAGTAACTCTCTATAGAGAATGTAATAAGTGATCAAGACTAAATTTTGATCTAAACAAGTCTAGGCAGAAGTTTCATCACAGCTTGAAAGAGCGTCACAAAATTAGTAATATTCCAAAGTTTCGTTGCGAAATGTTGTAAAATGCGGATAATATAGACTTGCGATGTTTGCCGTTTTTCATGCAGTCAGTATTTTCAGTCATTTTAGTCTAGCAGGCCCAGTTGAATTAAAACCCTTGTGTCTCATTTCAGAATTCACTACCTATACATGTAATAAACTCACTAATATTATATTTGAGCTAGTAGTTTGATCATACATTAAATCGCATTTGTAGGTGTATACATGCAGGACCGTATGTCAGACCTGGAGTGACCCATGGCCGTGTTGATTCGAAGATGGATAAAAATTAAAAAGTACCATGGCCATGTGGTGGCACAATATGGACGGATGAACTATCCAAAGAATGTGTTGATCTTGCCGCTTTTGAATTACAGGACTCAAGGTTTTGCCCGGCAGAGACCAAACGCCAAATGTGTCATTTTATGGCAAGGGAGAGGAATTAGGAATTATTACTAGAAAATACATGCATGCAGAAACCCTCGCCTTGCTGACAAAACCATTGTATTTTCCGAACGTGAAGTATTTAAAGTAGTTGTCATGGTAACACGATAATTTTTTAAGAATATTTTTACAAATGGAAATCCCCTAAACTGAATATCACTTTTAATTACAAAATTATCAATTTCCCATACATATGTATGTTAGGTATGTTATTATACGTAATATAAGCTTCAATTTAAGGTAAAATTCAACCACAAACGGTTCGCAAAACGTTTTAAAGTGTTCTTTTAATATAGAATTCGAAGAGATATACTATTGCTCGAGTCAGGATTCGAGCCAGGATTCGAGCCAGGACTCGAGCCAGGACTCGAAAACACAGGGAATTGCCATTACCCAATGGTTTTGTTTCATAAGACACGTTACGCAGGCTTGCTAAATGTTCTACTACTAGCAACTGAAATACAACCTTTCAATAATTAAGCTAATCACCTTGTGTAATTTACCAATGAGAGCGAGGTTCCAAGACCAAAAAGGCAGTTAACCAGCGTGGCCGGCTCTTCTATAATACAGTTTGGTGATATTGGCGTCTATTACAGGAAAATAAGGCAGGGAGAATTATCCTACTCTTTGACGAATGTTAAGCGGTAATGAGCGGCAACAAGTATCTGTTTTGTAAAGAGCGAGAGACTGCTGGTGATGGGAAATACCAATTGCTTTAGTTCGATAAAATACTGGCCGGATATTTCCCTTTCAATGGATATCGATATTTGTGTAATATATCAAAGACAAACAACAACAATGGTATTGACTATTGTTTCATTCACTGTCTTCCGACGCTTTTAACCGTTACAGTTAGGGGCCGATTACATGGAGCATTTTCAACCCCGGGGTTGAACTCAGCCCTATTTACCGGGTTGAAATTTCAGCCCTGTTTGTAATACAATACTCTATCAACTTCAAACGCGCGATTACATGACAAAATTTTCAACCCAGGGCTGAGTTCAACCCGGGGGTTGAAATTGCAACCCTGCTTCAGCAGGGTTGAAATTTCAACCCCGGGGTTGAAATTTCAACCCTGGGGTTGAACTCAGCCCTGGGTTGAAAATTTTGTCATGTAATCGTTTCAACCGAGCATGCGTGGTAGTGACTATTTATTACAAGAAAAAAATAAAGACTTTTTACTTCCGCGAATCGATGCCGAGAACTCGTATAGTATGACGTTTTAACCCCGGGGTTGAAATCGTCCATGTGATTGCATTTCAACCCGGTTAACAGGGCTGAGTTCAACCCCGGGGTTCACTTTCCATTTGCCAAACATTCCTTAGGTTATCGATAAACAATTCCTCAGTTTCAGTTAAATTTCCTTAAACATTTCGCATTGTTGGTGAAGGAATAGTCTAAATTTAAGGAAAGTTCCTTAAAAGCGAGAACGCTGTTGGTAAATTTTCATCCATCAAAATCACTTCACGTCATTTTTGGCTCGAGCCCTGAATCGAGTCCTGGCTCGGATCCTAGCTCGAGTCCTGGCTTGAGTCCTGGCTCGAGTCCTGACTCGATATTTAGGTACCCTCGAATTCGAACTAAAGTTAACTGCCTTTATCGATAAACTTTGAGTTCGAAATAAAATGATTCCAAATTCTCCCATGCAAATAACTTTGCTTAGTATAATAAAAAGGGTAATCAATAAAGAAACACTGAAATAATACGATGTCTTGTTTCATATTTATACGCAAACAATCGGCTTTTAAAGTAATTACAGTATATTGAAAGCAAACAATGCATCAATATTTAAAACAAACTTACCTTCGTTAACGTCGGCACCTTTACTCCCTTCTTTTAGCAATTCTTTTGCCATTATTTCATCAAAAATCTTTTGAAATTTACAAAATCTTGCAGAAATGAAATATATTTGCAAGAAATCATTTTGCCAGAAATCATTAATTTCGCTGTCGTCATGCAGCCGTAATAATGCCAATTTTAAATTGGACCAATCAGTGTTAGCTTTTCGTGACAGTCCGCTATATTATGAGATCAGTGAGGATGACCACCCACCGAAACACGCACAGTGATCCAAGCCCGCGATTATTGATGAACTTTAGACTTCGCTAATGGTTTCGTTTCCCCATGTGTAAATAGCCGGGGGGAATTAGTACCCTCCGCACGGCGCTTCGCGCCGTTGGCTTGGGGATAACTGTTTTCTACTAAATAACTAATTCTCTATTCTGCAATTTTAACTGATTTGAACATTTAGGAAAATTTTAACTATAAATTGCCGAATTTGTTTGAATCACACTAGGCCTCAGTCTCAGGACAGAAATTTTAAATACTTGATAACTGGATGGTTTCTATATACTGCGTATCATATTGTTATTGAAAACATATACCGATGTAGTGAATTAAATTTATGACTCACCACTGACTACTGTCAATGAATAAAATGGGGATTTGGCCCTATCAAACTGTAGAATGTCTTAATTTTACCATAAATGTTGTTCAAAATTAAGCATATCTCCTTCCATCTAGTCTCGGCACTGCAGTACCATTATTTATGAACTTATAAATTTTATATCAATGGCAATGTCTTGAGTTGGTGCTGCAATTGCAGTGCCAATAAGTTGTAGATCATAATTATGTCAATGCCTTTACTCTTTAGTTGGCGCTGCAATTGCAGTGCCAATAAGTTGTAGATCATATGTCAATGCCTTTAGTTGGCACTGCAATTGCAGTGCCAACACGTTATAGATTATATCTAAATGCCTTGAGTTGGCGCTGCAATTGCAGTGCCAATATGTTGTAGATTTTATGTCCATGCTTTCGAGTTGGCGCTGCAGTTGCAGTGCCAAAATATAGATTTTATGTCAAATTGTCAATGCCTTAGGTGATTGTAATTAGCTAGTGTAAACTGTTTTGTATATAAATGTCAGGATGATGTTAAAACGACCAATTTACATCGAATCTTGCAACACTTCATTTTTTGTGGCAAATTATTGTCTAAATTTGGCTTTTTAGCGTTAACGAAAAGAATTTTGTGCATTTGTTGACAATTTTTAGAATGTTGGTCAAATTTGGCATGAATTTTCTTAATAACTTATATAGAATATTTCACTTTGCTCTGGAACGTGTTAATACCATATATAATCACCTATATATAAAATAATGGAGTCGCTTTTATGCAGGGCCATAGCTAACATGTATAGTTGGGGGGGAAGAGTGTAAGCCAAAAATTTCCGAATGACGAAAAATATTTCCGAATATTCATGGTATACGAAGCCACGAAGGTGTTTGCTATCCGGAAAATGAAGACGCAATTTACAAACAAAAATACGCATAGTTACGCACAGACATATTACAGAAGCATGCAGTGCCGTAGAAAGCTCTTTTTGAGTGGGGGGCTGAGAACGAGGGCCGAAGGCCCAAGGAAATTTTTAAATTTAGAGTCTCCGAAATGTCATTTCCTGGACTTTGGGGGAAGTTTTGACAGAATTCTGATGGTCAGAAAACAGCGTTTTAGTTTGTCGAAATTTACAATTTGCTTACAATTTAGTAGTACTAAATGGGCGAAGGCGTATTTAATTAACTACATATTGGAGAAGTTGCAGGAAAGTATGTGGGTAATATTAATATGATTCTTTGCAGTTTCTCGTAGATAATGTGGCCGCTTAAAATTAATCAATTGTCAGTATTTTAAAGGTATATTATTTAAATGTAAAGGTCTGCATGATTTAAAAAAAAATATATTATTAGGAAATTATTGGGAGGGCCGCTACAGCCCCCCAGCCCCCGGTTGCTAAGTTGCGATTTAGAAGTAATAAATCGAAAAACATGCATTTACCGATTTACCGCGATTTGTGAAATGTTATCCATGTAAATGCCATGATTTCGTAAATCAGTTTATACCAATAATACAATTATATTATATTTTCTTTGTTTAACAACTAAAATTTTGCTATACTATTATTGGCGTAATTTTCCGAATGGCCAACCCAATTTTCCGAATATGTTAATTCTAAAAAAGTCGGGGGGTTAACCACCCCCAATACCCCCCTCGCTACGGCCCTGCTTTTATGAGCTGATATTGAACTGCCATATCAAGTGCTTGATGCCAGGAAAGTGTTTGAATTTCCAGTCCAACACCACCGTCACCACGACAAAATCTCTCGTATTTTGAATACACTAGGGCCTTATCCCAAGGGATACATCCTTACTATCCACATATCAGTCATACTCGTGCGCATGCATGTGTCGCGTTAGTAATCACCACAGGGAGCCCATCCCGGGTCTTATTGAAGTTATGTATTAGAATTACGTATGAAATATATAGCTCAGTGTTGAAGCCTGCAACTTGCGGGCTGTGTGCGGGCTAAGCATGTGTTGAATGCTTAATAAAGGAAAAAATAAAGGGATGAAACATCGACGAGTGCCTGGAAGCATGTGTTCCATAGGTTGCTATGACATTGAGAAATTATCGATTTAAGTTTCTATAAATTTCAACAAAAGAACTTCTTTCATAAATTACCTTTCTGATTACAAGCTTGTCATATGCAATAATTTGGAAAATCCAAAAAATATTGCGGTTTACTGGTTAGTTAATTCACATATTTTTTGAAATTCTCACGGCCGGCTGATCGGCCGATCACTGATTTTGAAATGTTGTTTTGTATGTGTCTAAAATTTTATATGTGTTTTATATTCGAATATGCCAACAGCTACTAACAATACTATTTAATATTTTCCATATGATTTTAGACATCTGTGGAGTGTGTAGTAGGAAATAAGTAAGCATTTAAGCATGTCATAGCAACCTGTGGAACACATCCAGACATATCCAACCATACACTGCTGTGCGATCAATCGAAATATTTCTCCTCGTTAGCAACTATTTGGAAGGTTTTGGCTAGACGATATGAAAGAACAGGCCCTAGAGGACCTTACAACGTAATAAAACTCTGACCTTTTTATTTAAACACACTGATATTGTGCTTTGAATTCTGGGCTTCCAGGCACTCGTCGATGTTTCATCCCTTGATTATTTTCTTTATTGTGTATTCAAAGCGCACGTTTGCCCGCACACAGCCCGCAAGTCGCAGGCTTCAACACTGAGCTATATATTTCATACGTAATTCTAATACATAACTTCAATAAGACCCGGGATGGGCTCCCTGTGTAATCACCAGCAATTTGTGCAATTGAAGTATATACTCCAACAAAAAGAACGAGCAGCCCAGAGAATAGGAAAATAATGTTTGCAACAATAGTAAGTCTTGAAAGTTGGTTATATAAAAGTAACGTGTGCGCCACAGCAGGAAGTAGAAAGCCAACAGTTGCTGTCACAAACGAGCCAATCAATGACATTATATTTTCAAGTTGAGGAACACTTGCTGCAATACCAGCTACAAATGAAAGAAACGAAAATTGGTACAAAACAATGTGAGCACAAGTATCTTTTCTATAACCAAGAAAATATATCTCTGCTTTATACAACTGTGTATAACTGTATATATAAAGGAGCATAAAGCTACTGCCATTAAAGCATAAAGTTATTTAAAATATCGTTTGCAAATAATTCACAACAAGAAAAATGTACAGTATGTCAATATCCATCATACGATCACAAAGATGCATGATAAACAAATAAGTAAATTAACTAAAAAATACAACAACAAACAAAGGATTAAGCAACCTCGCAAGCCAGTCGTCTCTCTACTTCCGCTTCTCCCCAAACACGCTCCAGCAGAGACCCTAGTACAGGCAGGTCACGTGACATCACAACTCGCTTTGTCCCGTGGGAGGGTAGGCTGAAGTATGTGAAATGCAAAGAACGAGTTTCCAGGGGTGTTTATTTTTAATATCGTGCATTCGATTGATCAAAATGTATGATTTACTTTAGTTGTTTAGATTTTTGTATTGTAAAATGTATAACTGGAATATATAGACTATAATATTAATTTTAAAGCTTTAGACCAGGCAAGAGCGATAGCCTGGTAAAAAACGAATAAACAACAATAGCCGGATAAACAGCCAGATAAACAACAGTGTCGCTTTAATGACTGATTCCGTTTTAAAACAAATTCTAAATTTACCGCTTTTAGTTTTATCTGTTATTGTAATACGTATTCGTCTCTGTTCGATCGAGTTCACTCTTCCGACTAATAAAACATCTGTTAAAACTTAAAAACAAACGACTTTTCTTCATTGTGTGAAAAGTATTATGAACACGTTTTTGCCAGTACCCATTGCGCACGCATGTGCATAACTCTATTACACACCCGGAATTGATCACTAACGTGTGATTAAGAATTCTAACAGTAACAAAACATTAATCTAATAATGAATACAATTCTACTCATCTCGTTTGTTCCTTCTTGAAAGTTCACCCTTGATTGCAGCCTTTCGTCTCGGACGACGTCCTTGATCTTCCACAACATGATCATAACTATCTCGTTCAACAACATCAGATCGCGTATCGGCTTCAATCCAGAGGGATGAGGTGTTGGATAAGGCGTTCCGTTTTCACAACCTTGTTCCGAATTCACAACCTTGACTTTCCTTGAACTTGTTGTGCGATTATGCCATCGTCATTCTTCATTAATTCTTCAACCTTAGCTACTTTCGTTCTTGATCACCACTATATCACCAACGTGTATTGTCTCTCGAGAAGGAGCGTGAAGCCCTGACGAAACTTTGCGGTAGCTAATATTCATCCTCCATCTCTTAGTAAAATTACCCAAAGGGCGTTTATGATGTTTAGCTTTCTTCGTTAATGACTGGCAAGTGCTTATCATACCAAAATGTCGCTCGTTTGGCAGTAGAGAAATCCTTCGTCCGTAAATGAAGTCTGAAGGTGTCAAGGGATAGAAGAGACCGTCATCATCGTCATAGACGTAGGTTAGAGGTCGGTTATTAATTGTTGTTTCAACTTCAACTGGAATCGTTCTCAAAGCTTCGAAATTTAAAGTTGTTCTTCCCAGAAATTTCTTCAAACATCATTAGACGCTCTTTACCATACGCTCCCAAAAGCCTCCATGCCATGGGGCCTTTTTGTAATATACTCCCACGCTACACCTTTATTCGCTAGAGCTCTTTGTACTTCGGCCGATCTTAGGATCCGTTGAACTTCCTTCGATGCGGACTTAAACGTTTTAGAGTCGTCAGTTAATAAGAGCGCTGGGAGTCCTTTTCGTCGTGACGCAAATCTTCGAAAGGCCTGAAGAAATGATTCGATAGATAAATCAGTGACAAGTTCCAAATGAATGGCTCTGGTATTTTGGCAAATGAATAGGCAAATTTATGCTTTGCGTGTCCCACTATCGGCTGTTACATAAATCGGACCGGCAAAATCAATCCCAGAGTTAGTAAAGGGTGTGTCGTCGCTAACTCAACCACGCGGTGGTTGCGGTTGCAGTTGGGTAGTGAATGGCTTGCCTTCTAGTTTCTTACATGTGATGCATCTCCTAACAATTCGTTTGACCGCTTCTCGACCACGCGATACCCAAAATTAACTTTTCACGAACACCGTTCAAAGTCTCTCGTATACCATCGTGACAAACCCTTTCGTGGCATTCTCGAATGATAAAATAATATTCCATGGACCAATTTTTTGTGGGCATGAGAATTGGTGATTTCGAACTGTCTGAGAGGTTAGAGTTGGATATTCTACCTAGCTTGTAATTACTCTGTCCTGATCGAGAAAAAGTCGAAAACGTCGAAAAAAAGTTGCCTAACGTTGCCTAAGAAAAAGTTGCCTAAGAAAAAGTCGAGAAAAAGTTTCCTAACCAATTTATTCGATTATCCGCTTTTTAAACACGATAATTCTTCAGCAAAGGAATCGTTCTGAATGGATTGGACGCACATTTTTTCTGCTTCGCGTATTTCTTCAGTTCTTAATTCTGTTGCAAATGGACCACGCTGCTTTCGAGCTCTCTTAACAAAGCGTAGGACTAGTACACTTTCTTTCGAACTAAATTTCTCGACGTCAATAATCTTCTCTAAATGGATACAGGCATCGGTACATTTTGAATGGCTCGTTAAGGAGTGGGTAACTAAGGGGGTTGCCTGATAATCTCAGTATTAGCCAATTCATAATAATGTTGGGTCGATTAAGGATCGGTTGGCCATTGTCCTTGGATAGTTGCAGGAAATCAGAACCATTCTGCGATAAGCTTGACTTCAATATTTCCGTTTGCATGTTCAATTCTAAGATAAACAACAGCAGCATACGCCCTTTCAGATGCGTTTGAAAAGCCATGATTCTGGTGATGTAGAGTTGTTCCTGTGAAATGAAAGTAACAATGGGGAACTTTCACATCCATTAAGAACTAAGATTGTTCAGTATTCCTGTCCATTGTGTCAAAATTTCGCCGTCTAACGGCTCATCCCCATCGACATTATTATTGTAAAGGATCTGAAACAATATCTTCATATTAATTGTAAATTGTGAAAGCAGTCCCAACGGGTCGAATACTTTCGCTGATAGCTTTAGGACCGAACGCTTTGTTTTGGGAAGGGACTTAGCATAAGCAAGTGACTCGGTTGTATCGCCTTGCAGTTCGTCTGTATGAACATTCCAATTTAACCCAAGGATCTTTCCGTGGCAATGCTAATCGGATATCGCCATTTCTGGCTCGAGATCGGTTGATTGTGAACTAATGCTTTTTGTACTGACAGTATACTGTAGTTATTTGTTTGCTTTATCGGTGGAGCTGTATTTGTTAATTCGGTACTCCCGAGGTGGAAGCAGTTTTCTCGGACTCTATCTTTTCTCGAAGTTCTTTCGAATTAGTATTCCACTTTCGCAGAATGAAACCTCCATTGCTCGTCAAGTCCTTTGAAGAATCTGCTGGAGTGTGTTTGGGAGGGAAGCGGAAGTAAAGAGCCTGACTTGCGACGTTGAGGATTAAGCTCAATAAAGGTGACAAGTTCTTAAAGGAATACGGCAATATTTTTTTTTATTATTTCATTTTAAAGAACTTTTAAAATTATATGTTAATCTCCTTTACCGATTTTGCGTAACTTTATCATTTCTTGAAATATTATGACTTAAAATAATTTGCTGTCCGCCATCTTGGATGAATTTTTATCTCATTATCGGTGGTTTTAGTGACGTCATAAGCAGGGTTAGCCATATAAAACTACATCTAAATGACCAAATAACATTATGTCTTGTTTGAAAAATCATCAGACAGTTTTGTATTTCAAATAGTTACTGAACAATATGATTTTGGGCTCACAATAACCAATTGCTCTATGGATAAAATTCTTGCGTGACCCTGCTTATGATGTCACATGCATATCCGCCAAAATCCAAGATGGCGGAAAGCTCGCTGATTTGTGATTTTTTCTGTTCAAGTATCTCAAGAAATAATAAAGTTACACAAAATCGGTAAAAGAGATTGACATATAATTTTAAATGTTCTTCCAAATGAAATAATAAAAAATATATTGCCATATCCCTTTAAGGGAGTGCATGGGTTCATTCATGAACGCTTAGCAATTTGCGGTTTATTGCAGCATCACGATTTGTACAGTTTTTTGTTCGGTATACGGCGTAGACGTTCATTTCTGGAAATATATAAGTTTGGTTTTTCTCCAGGAAAAAAATTATATTTAGTAAATCATTTTTCATATTTTAAAAAATTTATGACAATTTACTTGATCATGAAAGAGTGAAAATTGTCCTATTGTTGAAATACAACAGGGACGTAGCGACCAGGGGGTTTGTGTGTGTTGAAGTTCAAATTTCAGATAAAATCCTTCGACACCACCCTCCCCAACTTCATATGCTTCGTTACGTCTCTGAATACAGCTTTGGTTTGTGCGTAGAGATCTGCCTTCTTTTTCACTTTTGCTACAATTCTATAGCTGAAGCAAACAATTCGAAATTTTATTTTACCTGAAAGTGTCAACACTAGGATCCTAAACACAAGAGACACCAAATAAAACCGATTTTCTGGCAGGTGACTTTTCAAAATGGGTTCCACGGTATCATATCCAACAGAACAAAAAAAAACAACACTACAGGAAGCAGCAACCCCCATTAAAACTTTCGTAACTGAATAGTACCTGAAAAATAGTGAAACAAACAAAAAATACACTAGACGGGTAGTTTAGTCATTAATAAAAAGTTTTCTAACATTTAAAATCTAAATAGAAACAGAATTTAAATTATCTTTTTAGACCGGGAGGCGCCGTGTGAACATTTTTGCAGTTTTTGTAGTTTTTGTTTTGTAGAACTAATTTTGCATCTTTTTTAGTTTCTCGCCCATGACAGTTTTGAACCAATTGCTCGTTTGCAATCGACGCTATCTTGGTTGATTTTCGTGGCAATCCCTGTTCTGCACGTTAATGTGTTTTCGGACATTAATTGTACTGGAAGTAGTCCTGGAGGGCATATCACGGACTTCAGTTAAGGCATTGTATGTCCGACGTACAATCACCAAGAAACCATGCAGGCAACAGGCAAAGACCGCAATTAAATAAATTAGTGAAATGTTTTCTCGAATGATCAATAAAATTAAAAATGCCTGCAGTTGCAATAATATATTATAAATACATCGTGGATATAGTAGAAAATTAATATAATGCGAAAATAAGTGCATGCATGATAATGTTGGAAAACAATGAATTTAACGACGCGGAATCTGGACGACATTGCCCATGTCTATCAATTAAAACGTTAAACGTTTAACAAATTGATCTCCATGTTGCATGTCTGCATGGACAATATAAATCGTTATCTTGATGATGAGGTAATTTAACAATAAAAAATTATGAAATAAAAATGGTGGTAACCGAGCCAATGGGGTAAACGCCATTGTTACCATAGCGACAATATTTTTCTATGCGTCATTTTATTAAAAATTTCGAACTCTGACTAAATATGTAATTTGTGTGATTCACACAATTCCTGCTCTCTTTCAATTTATTTTCAGACAAATAAGGGTTTTTATGTCAATTGGGGCTTTGCCCTGTGTCTTTCTCCTGTTGTCACCATAAAGCTGATAACTAATTTAATAAATTCAAATTCAACGATAAATCGGTTAGTAATTTCATTCGATAACGACGTTTCGATTACAGATATCAATTTTATATAAATAGTTTAAAAGATATCCACCACTGTGATGCATGACTTATATATGTTGTTATCAAATATAATCTATATCGCTATCATTTGTCTTAAAATTGAAACAGTATAACAATGAGAAAAGGGAACAACATAAATGAATAAAGGACATCTTACCATAAACTTGGTAAATTAAGAATAATACTGTCTTGGCATTGCGGATAACAAGAAATGTATCCAATACTCCCAACAAAAGCGTATATACATGAAACACCAATCATGACAACATTAATTACAAGCGGTAACTGCTGCGGTTTCCTCGATTTATTTTCGACTGAAAGAATCTTAAAACAAAAAAGAAGGTATCATTTGCGAGTGACTTTCATGACTTATTTCTGATTTCAAATTAATTTTGTAAACTCAACACCTAACGCACGATTTTGTGCAAAGCTTTGATTACCTTTTTTTGATACACCTTGTACATTGTACATGATACATTAAATACTATAGAGGGCACTCACAGACTGTACGCCAACAAATTAAGTTATGGTCATGCATAAATTATACAATGAATAATAACACATTCAGTTTACTCTTCATATACAATGGCTAATTACACATTCAGTTTACTTTTTCATCCAAATTTAATCATTTTGTCATTGGGCAATGTCCAGTAGCTCCAACAAGTTATAGATACACACAGGTATACAACTCACGCAGATAAAAATATAAGCTGCTGACAGATGTAAGTGATCAGACGCACGAATGAAATTTGTAGTTAGTAGGTAGTTCTTAAAACACGGTCCCTTGCTCTTGCATGAAAATCAGTGGTGTATACTGTTACGCTTTTGGAACACCGTCGAAGTTTATAAGATAATCAAATAATAGTTGTAGGACTATATGTTTCCATTCGTGCATTCGCAATTTGACTGTGTTAAATTTTTATTTGCTATGCACTCCCATAATAAGAAAATTGATTTATATCTTACAAATGGTGCAATATCGATCGCAAAAAATACGACCCCAATGGCTAATGGCAGCTTTGACCACCGCACGGTGTTGTTTACTTTCCAACTTGATGATGTAGAAAAAACATTCACAAGCACAACAACTATCGCAATGACGACGAAGATGTCAGCAATGATTGAACCCCAAGCAAGAAAATCAGGTCTCCGTATAAAAATTGATGGCAAGACGATAACATATACAATAATTATCCAAACGGCTATGTCCAACTGCACAATATCTTGCTCCTCAAACGCCTGCCAAAAACGAAAGAGAAAACCAAATTGTTAAAATCCGCAGACATGCATGTACTGCGCCTGATCAGAGCAGCTTGATGCAAGCACGTCCAGATACGCGAGACATGCACCCGCGCCTTTATACACATAAGCTTGCTCTCACCAGGTGCGTATATGGTACAACACAAACACACAAACGCGTCGATACATGCGCAGAGCAATGGGGCCAGAATGCTCAAACGACCACAAGGGAAGTGGGTTTTGCTTTAATGCTAACTGACACCCATGAAACTTCACAACAACACGGAAGTAAAAAAGCGTAATAGTACAATCGGAGGCAAAGAAGGAGTCTTGCGAGATTGATTTACAAACCTGCTTCCACATGTCTGCAATAAACAGCATCATTGGACATGCCGCCGACAAGGCGGCAATTGAAATATTAATGTTGACAATCAGCCTAGTAATCAAGCAATAAATATATACGGTTATAATACAATTACGAAAAGCTTAGAATATTTTTGTTCGTGCACGATATGTTCTTTAAAATCGAACCAATAAACAATTATTGGACGAATAATTGCAAATCGCAATCGCGTTGAAAATATTAATTTTGTACATTGTAGCGTGCCTTTTCTCCAAAGTTTGTTTGGCAGCTTGCATTGTGCAACATGAGCTCCACCTTTGAATTTACTATATGAGTAAATTCTTAAACACGTCCGAATTTATCATTATGATAAATTCGCTGCACATTTTGAATTTATCAATAGAGTTAATTATAAAACCACAAGCATTGCACAAGGTTTCTTGCTATAAATGTAATGGCACTAAAAGGCAGGTCGGGTGGGGCGCGGTGGGGAGTTTCTCAACCCCCAAAAAAAAATAGCTTTTAAAAAAGTTTTAAAAAGTATTAAAAGAGTTCTGAAAAGCAAGAAAAGTTTAAAAAGTTAGATTTTTAAAAAAGTTAGAAAAATTTAAAAAGTTAAAAAAATTAGTGGTTAGTGGTTAGGGGTTAGTGGTTAGTGGTTAGGGGTTAGTGGTTAGGGTGGGGGTTGGGGTTAGGGTTAGTGTTAGTGTTAGGTGCCGCGAATTTATTATTATGATAAATTCAAAATTTCCCGCGAATTTATCATAATGATAAATTCGGACGTGTTTAAGAATTTACTCATATAGTAAATTCAAAGGTGGAGCTCATGCTGGCATTGTGACGGTGGCCTATTAAAACTGCTGATAAATTAATTCAAAATTATTTCAATACCACTATATCTAAACAACAAATCTAAATATAAATACTTTCATTTATATCACCAGAAAGAAATGAAGCCATTCTTACCTGATTTATTCAAAATATTGCCGATCGTTTGCATCGTGAAAATCCAATATACTACATGCATGTAAATACGCACGTAAATTGCTCGTAACTGAAATCCTGAGAAGAATCATGCGTGTGCAATACAAAATAAAGTTTTACAGTTCCCCTCCTATAAAAAGACTTCCTGAAGCTTAATTATTTCCCCGGACATCTTTACGTACAGACAGACACAAAATCGAGATCTCGACAATACATATAGATCGCGCGAAAGACTGGGTCGAGTGGACTCTGAAGAAACCACAGCGCGTCAAGAATAGAGTGGCGCAAAAGAAAAGGGACAGTCGTCGCCAGTTCTTATCATTGACTGGCAAAATAAATGAAAAATAATTGGTCCACTGTGAGAATTCTGATATGTCGTCAGACTGCCTATACAACGGGCAACTACCTTTTCACGTGTCACTCAAACATTGGAAGTTAGGGCGACTGGATTCAAGTAGGCAAGCGACCAGAGTCGCTTGAATCGATTGAATCTTAATTGTAGCCTCCATGTTGCCATCCTCATTGGCAGAAAGTGCCTAAGTTTCCCACATTATCTCACACAGTTCTGTACACCGTGTCAGAATGTCGAACATTTAATTGTCTAACTTACAATTTAATTGCTATATTCGAACATTCTCACCTTCCGATTAATTCCCATTTTTCGCTCAATAACCTGCCACAGGCAGCACCGATATCTCCAAAATAAGCTGTGTCAGTTCCGGATCTACAGAAATTCAACACATGTGGATATGAATATCAATTGTATTTTCAGCGAGAAATGTTCACGGTCCCATGGCAACCAATTACTCAATAATTACGATACCGTATTTCCTCTATATTTATTCCCTAGCATTTGTTCGGCCCGTCTTCTAATTAGCCCCAGGTAGAAATAGGCTGAAAAAATCTGCCTCCTCCACAGGTCCCCCTTCACCATTGGGAGGTTACACAATTTTTCAGGGACTGCGGAATCGCCTAGAAATATTGATCATGATTTTGGCAATTAAATACGCGATATAGATTAGCACGACCGTTATAGCCTGCAATCACAATATAGGTTCCAGCCGAAATCGCATCTGACTAGTCAGTTGTATTTCTTTAACAACGCACAGGAACCATGAAAATTCTAAATATTTTTTAAGCAAAAATACCTTTTATGATCTTTTATGTACTATTTAAAAAACTAGCAGGAGTGTTTTATTAGGTTTAAAGCCACGAGCGCGCAGCGCTAGTGGCTTTAGACCTAATAAAACACGACCTGCGAGTTTTTTAAATGGCTTCAAAAACGTTTGCATGATAAGCCAAATCTTTATATGAAAATTTTTATATAAAAATCTTTATATACAGGGTGTATCAAAAAAAGCGCAATCCTCGACTGAAATGTAAATTGCTAAACAAATAATAGACGAAAACGTTAAAGTTTACATTCATTTTAAAGCGTAGCCATTCAGCTTTCTAACAGTGGGATATTTCTTAAATTTGACTCATTGGTTCGCGGGTAATAATAATTTACATTATTGCGATTGGAGATTAAAAAAATTGAGATGGAATAACAAATCGTTCTCATGAAAATAACTGATTTTTTCATTAAAACAAAAAAATGTTGCATTTTATTAAATGGATTGTAACAATAAGTATAATTACGGCTTTTCTTCCACTATTTTAACTCAGTTTGAAACTTCAAATGCGATATAATTTTGGCTTGGACCATCTAAGCTGACTGACATCAACTTGCTATAATTTCTGTTTACATTACATCGCAATTCGATGACACTCTGACTCAGACACCAGAATGTTTTGACGATTTTTAGCATTCGTTTAGGATTTTCAAACAACCTGGTCTCTTTTAAAATACTTTTAATTTGTTCTTACATGGTTTTCCAGATGTAGTGACGACAACATTAAAGTTTAAAGAAGAAAATTCTAACATTTGAACCGACTAAACAATAACATAGTAAACTTGCATAATTAAACAGCAACTAAAAATGATAGGTTTACTAAATCTTTTCCTGTGCAATTATTACTAGCATTGGAGACAAGGATAATAATTTGTTTGAAAGAGAAAAGAACAGGCTTTGAAGTAAGCCTAAAAGCGTTTAACTAGAAATAGTATTTCGAAAGTTATTAAGCACAAAAGATGAATTGCGTTTATTTTGATACACCCTGTAGTTTGCATAACAATGGTCTTTTGTTAAAGTGTTCTTTAGCTGTTATAAAGACGTATGCACGTGACTAATTTCTTACTCAAGATTGGATAATTGCTTCATGAATTATTAATTGTTATTATATATTGAGCTGTTTGAGCTTTGTTTCCAAACAACCTTTCATGCAGAGTTTAAAATTACTTTAAAACATGTTATGCCAGAATAAGTTCCCTTTTTGTCGAAATTTATAAGATGGTTACATTCATGTGTTCTGAGCATTTCTTTTTGAGTTAATTATGCAAAACGTTTATAATCTGCCTGTTCTGCGAAGAGGCTAGCCCGCGTGGATAATGACTCGGCTGCACTAACAGACTATCCTCCGAGCAACTTGAGTATAAATATCTATATATTTATACTTTTATAAGTATCCTAACAAAAAGCCCCCAGCCTCTATTTAATACATCGAGCTCCCTTCTAATGTGCCTTCAGTCAATATAAGCCCCAAAGCCGCACTAAATAGAGAAAATACGGCCGGCTGTTTTTACCAAAATTTGGCTAGTTCGTTACTCAATTTTGCAAATGATGATTCCTCGAGCATAGGTGAAATTAACCGTACCAGAAAGCAAGGTGAACAATATGAAGTGAGGTAGTTTCTATTTTAACTAATGCATTTCGAGACTTGTGTAATGGTTGTTTTCCTTTGATTAAGGTACAGGTTCCCTCAAGAGATCCCCATATATATGACTCTGAAATAGGCAAATAAAAACGGGAATTAGCCCTGAACTTCAGGAAAAGATCAATATATTAATTCGTGAGAACCAAATTCGAGCTGTCAAGGTAAACACAGAAAAATTTAAGGGTCAAAGGAATGGTGGAAAACGGTAAATAAAATTACGGGCCGTAGCATAAATGTGGACAGGGTTAGCTCTGTAATTGATCCGGGACGGATGACTGATTTTTTTTCAAAACATTAATACGAGTACACCTATTACTAGAAGTTACTATCGCAAGGAAACTGCTGCCTCACCCCCAAGGGATCAAAGGCAGCATGCACAATTTGCTGAATAAGGGGCTGTTTATATGATCCCGCTTTGTCAGGAGAAACTACGAGGCGGATGAATTCGATGTATTGAAAGAAGTCATGGTGCACCATTCAACAAAAACTTTATTATACTATATATTAAACTATATTTCGTGTTCAATATATAGACCACAGTAAGACTTTTTTAATCCTATTAACTACCTGAATATTGAGTAAATCTCCGAAACGTTGTTTGTTAATGTAATGAACACATTTTAAAAAGTCTTACTGTGGTCTATATACAGGGTGTATCAAAAAAAACTGAACAGATTTGAAATTGCTCTCAATTTCGCAAAACACCTATTTGTATCCGGTTTTTTATATATATATATATATATATATATATATATATATATATATATATATATATATATATATATATATATATATATATATATATATATATATACACTGGATCCAGAAAAGTTTGACCTTCGAATATATATATATGTCGGCCATTTTGAATTTTCTTGGGTTAATTATACGCGAACGCATACATCAAATGTCGCTCGCAACGTATTGTATATTGCAATATTATTCCAACAGCTCAAATGAATAAAAGAATCATTGATTGATGTCTTTGCACATAATCATAATGGCTAGTAGGAAATGAACATTTGGAAATGAACATAATGGCTAGTAGGAAATGAACGTTTCTGCTTCGCCAGGTCACAAATGCTGCGTGTGCTGAGTTTCAGGGGATGAAATATCGAATGACTATCGATTCCGTTAAAATTTCCGTTGGCAAAATATAATAGAGAGTTCGGCAAATACATGGGCAACCGCAACGGCAATATGGTCATTAACAATAGCATTAATCCTCAAAGACAAAGGCGAATGTAAATTACATGGTCTTAAGCGTTGTGCAATGCCGTAGTTGTTGAAACTAATACGTGATTTGCATCATTTTCACGGTGCATGACTACGGCAACAATTCATTCGTTCGATGTTATTTGAGAGTTTTATTGAATTCGCGGACTATTTTTATTTAAGGGTACGGTTGAAAGAAACAGGAATACTTAATGAGGCAAATTAAGTGTAGTAACGTATACTTTGGCTCAAATACAACAATATAAGCAATTATATTTTCCCCGTTGCAGTTGTCGTTGCCGTTCTAGGTTGCCAAACTCTTTAATATAATAATTCTGGACGTAGGTTACAGCTATAAGATAAGCACAAGTGAATACGAAAGAATAAACAAAGAAATTCATCGAGGCATGCTCATAAGCGTCTAAATCTCTAAGGATGCAAAAGAATAAATTACGACATGCCAAAAAGATCGGGTTCCAAATTGTGACAAGAGTTAATTAGAGTTAACAACCCTCAAATGTTTATTAGATAGCTACTACAAATATGTGTAAGAACTTCAAGCAATGATCCTCTACTTATTTGAGCTGTTGGAATATTGCAATATACAGTACGTTGCGAGCGACATTTGATGTATGCGTTCGCGTATAATTAACCCAAGAAAATTCAAAATGGCCGACATATATATATATTCGAAGGTCAAACTTTTCTGCACCCAGTGTATATATATATATATATATATATATATATATATATATATATATATATATATATATATATATATATATATATATATATATATATATATATAGCTTCGTTGGGTACTTATAATGTGGAATAATGAAAAAAATTTCTCGAACCCAAATTTTGTGAACCAGGCGGGTGTGTCTTTTCCAACAAACTAAAAATGGCTCGCGCACAAAATCTAAAAGCTGCAATCATATTTTGAGTTAAAAGGTGGAAAATTTGTCGGGTTTTTAATTACTGTACAAAATTTCAGACAATTTGGTTTAGTTTAAGCCCCTTGACTATTCACGCAAAGTTACATTTTCCCTAAAAATCAGCTATTTGCATGCTTAATTAATGCATTTGCCTAATTTGCATATGTCAGCAATATGCAAATTAGGTAAAGGCATTAATTAAGCATGCGAAAGGCTGATTTTTTAGAACAAAATGAATAGTTAAAGGGCTTAAAAACGGATACAAATAGGTGTTTTGCGAAATTGAGAGCAATTTCAAATCTGTTCAGTTTTTTTTTATACACCCTGTATTGAACACAAAATATACTATTAACATGAGGCTCAGGGAAAGTTCATTCCTAAACATTTTGTAAACGAAAGGTTTTTTCAAGCACCAATAATAATCTTCTTGAACACAAGATCTTCTCTACAATATTTGAGTTCGGTTAATTAACCAAGTGACTTATTTCAATACAACAAAAACATCCCACCTTCCATTATGTAAACAGCCCCTAAGGCGCCTGTTCAGGGGGCAGGAATTCTAATTTTTTGGCATGGGCGGTTTTGCATGAATACCTTCAATGCTTATAACTTCTTGCTTTTGTATGTATAATTATATGTATGTATGTATAATGCTGTCAATGGTGAAAATAGCCATAGCAACAGGTCATGTTATGCAAGTCTTTAATGATTTGTTTCATTCAAATAGATGCATGTTTATCAGCATAGGCATAGCATGACCAATTGCAATGACTAGCTCGCCACTAACCAGAGATCAGGCTCTATTTTACAAAAAAAGCCTGACACAAACATTAATGTGATAGCTTTCCACCCACAGCAAAGTTCATATTTAGTATCCAATCAAAATGTCGCAGAAGAAATTTAAATTTCACACAACGACAACAACAATCTAATTATAGTTATGCTCACTATAAAATACATCATCAACAATAGTATAAATATCTAATTAGCACCAACCGATCAAATGACTGATTAAAAAATCTTTTGTCTCATAGACCAATCAGATTTACAACCGAATATAGCTGTAAGGCATGTTAAGGTTTGTATCAGGCCTATTTATTTATTTATAGGCCTGATCGCAGGTTAGCTCACCACTGAATACTGTACAATATCATATATTTTATATATACATAAACGATAATAATACATTATCGAACCTGTATTAAGCGGTCACCCTCGGGGATTTCGCAAATGACCGCTTAATACAGGTTGGCCGCTTAATACAGGTCTTGTAGAAAATCACCACACGGCTTAAATATAACATTTAATATAACTAAATTTGAACTAAACAGTAATATATTTCAATACACATACCAAGTAACCAATTAAAAAGTATATAAAACTGCAAATTGTTTCTGAGTTTAAAGTGCAAATTGTTTTTGAATTGCTTCTGAGTTGAGACTACATGTACTACTGTGCAATAAAAATGTCAGAGCTTAAGCCGCTGAAAAATAGTCATGAATTTTTGTTTGTTGTTGCGGACTGCTCAGTTTAATTTGACTCAACAAGTCATTCACCCTTAACATAGCAAGCGAAAGCTCTCGGTGTCCGTTAAATTGAGCAAATTTTCGCAATTCATCACCGGATTCCATCGCTTCTCGCACTGTTTTAATTGACGACTGCGCACTTTCCATATCATATTCTGCATCCTGTTCTCCAGCTAGTAGTTCTTTGTCTTCTAAGATTGACAATTCGTCCTCTATGTCGTCATGAAGCAGTTCTTCACGCAGATCATTCCTCCAGTTTGGATTGGTGCTGTCAACTAAACCCGAACAAACTTCAATGTCATCTTCAGCTGCGATAAATTCATTTGCTGTTAGCTGTGTGTCAAATCTGTCGATAAGATTTTGCAGATCATGTAGCTCTTCTCCCTCGAATGGATCATCTTCTACAACTGGGTCTTGTGGATACATCCCTGTGCTCTGAAAGCACTTTTTGATGGTGCTGTTGGATAACTCGTCCCATGCTTGCCTCCCCCATTCAATAGACATGAGAACATTAATCGACTTAACTATTTCTGATGCGTTAATCGATCCATCTGCTCTGGAGCATACATATCGGAGGAGTCGCTTTTGTACTTTATCTTCCAGTTAGCGATGATCCCAGCGTCCAGAGGTTGGGTCTCGGATGTTGTATTTTTCGGTAAAAATACAATTTTGATGTTGGGAAACTTCCCTTCAAAACATGGAGGATTACATGGCGCGTTATCCATAAACAAAATAATGTTTCTCTTCTCCCTGATCAAGCGTTTGTTCAACTTCGATAGAACAGAGTTCATTATTTCAGAGTTCATCCAAGCTTTTTTGTTTGAAAAGTAGTGGCACTTATATGGACGTTTTACATCTTTCAGTTTCTTGAAACACCTAGGCTTTTCAGACTTTCCAATTACGATAGGGTCTTCCTTTCCCCCAGCAGCATTCACGTAAAACGCCCACGTATTCCGTTGTTTTGCTTTTTTTCCACCGCTACAACGCTTCCCTTTTTCACTCAGGGTTTTCTCAGGTAATCCCCGCCAAAAGGCTTCAGTCTCATCCATGTTCCAAATTTTTTCAGGTTTCCATCCTCTTGTAATTTCCCTTGCTCTTTCACACCAACTTTCAACAGTTTCCGTTCTAACGTCGGCTTCTTCTCCTGCCACTGACTTGTTGCAAATCCCGTGCTGTTTCTTGAATGACTCTAACCAGCCGTTCGACGCAGAAAACCCAATGATTCCTAATTTTTCAGCAATTAGGAGAGCTTCTTCTTGAAGCATTGGCCCCGAAATGGGTATGTTCGAGTTTCTGCACATCAAATACCAGTCCCATAGCGCTTCGTTAACATTGGTGTACTTTCCAACACGGACTCTTTTTTGTTGAACTGGAGCTGACGCTGCTTTCGTACGAGACGATTATAGCATCTTTATTTTGAATAATTTTTTGTGCTTGCGTTCTGCCTATTCCAAAGTGCTCGGCTATTTTTCTATATCCACTGCCCGGATTGTCCTTCGAATAGCGAACCACTTCCATTCTTTGTTGAAGGCTTAAACACTTGCGCTTTCTCTGTGCCTGCGGTTTCGATGCTTGGGATTTTTGTTTCATAGTTGTGTTGCGTTTTAAGTCTACATTTTCTTTTCGTTTGCTGCCGACAACTCCTCTACTTTCTTCACAGGGTATACATATGCCAACTGCTACACCAGCCTTCCATCCTGGTAATTCTTCGGATGCGGCAATCGAACAATTAGTTGAGCGATTGCACGTAGGTTTTTGGCAAAGTAAGCATCGATATTTTGTTTCTTCCGAGCAACTTTGACAAAACGCCATAGCAGCGCTTATGACATCGTCAGAAAAGCATTTTTCAAACCAGACAGCGTCTGGCCAAACATGAAATAAGGAAGTGTCGTGAAATTTGACACGCGATTTGGGCAATCTACCAGCTGATTCATTTTTACAAAAACACTACCGACATTCTGGTTATAAAGTATAAACATGCATGCTGCAGAATCTGAGACTAAAGTAAATTACACTGAAAGGAATAGAGCAACACTCCGGGTTAGTTAATTTATTTGGGGATATCATGCGTACATGGATGACTGGGAACCAAAACTCGATGAGGAATATTCACTTAAGCGTAGTTGGACATGCCCCGAAACTTATGGCACTATGGCTGACAAAGTTTTTAAAGCGGCAGACAAATTCTGGTAAAATAATCGTCAAAGGAAAGCGTGTCAACAGAGGAGGTGGTTATGGTTTAGAAATTCCGTGCGAGTATCACTTTCATGGCTGAAGGGAAGGGTGACACGAGAAAAATTTAAATTGCTTGAATAACACGTTCACACGGACTGAAAAGACTGTTGACACTTTCAGTGATTACGGAAGTTCGAGTAATGAGATAAACACAACTTAAAACTTTGACATTTTGCCGAATAAAGATTTAATTATAATATATTGTATTATGTTTCATGTTTGCTGTAGTTACTTTCCACTGACCGTTTAATACAGTTTCAAAACAATGAAAAATTAAGTTTGGGACCGTGGAAAGGATGACCGCGTCCGCTTAATAGAGGTGACCATGGATTCAATAAAGGTCACTTAACTAGTATTTATATTATGAAATTTTCGGGACTTTGCCACATGACCGCTTAACAAAGGGTGACCGCTTAATACGGTGCCGCTTAATACAGGTTCGACTGTATACTAAAACTGTCTGTACCAGTGTTGGTAGTACCAAAGTGAAAATGCTGTGCTGAGTGGTTATATTACTACCTTAAAAAATAAGCAGAAACTCGACGTTTCGAGCGAAGGCCCTTCGTCAAGAGTTAGTAGTGGAGGGCCATTCCATTTAATGTAACCCCCCCCCCTATGGACGAGAATTTCTGAGGGGATTTGAAAAAGCCAATTCTGAGGGGTTGCGTGCATCGGCATCCTTTTGATCTTTGCGTTTTTCTGAGGGGTATGGCAAAATTTTCTTAATTTCTGGGAGGGTGTTTGTGTCAGCACTTTGATCTTTTTTCTTAGGGGTTCAAATTTTATTGAACTTGTCTATAAGGGTGTGTGTACATCAAATGGATGGCCCAGAATAAAGTACCCTCTGGCTGCCGCAGCAGTCTGCAGCAAGTCCATGTGATTATGTCTTTACCCTGCTGCGATATTGCTAATCACTTAGCCCCCCTCCCCCTGTATATTAAAGCCCTCTCCATGTATATTAAAGCCCATTGAGAAATACTTATTCATGAATGAATAAAAGCCCAGTGCTAATATTCAGAGGTTTATGGTATGCTTGCTAAAGTCAATATTAAGTCATATTAAGTTGTCTGCCATTAGACAGAATGAAATAATCTGTGTGCATTTGGGCATGTTGCAGCTCAATGGATGAAAGTTGCTACTTGCACATATTGATAATTCATATGTTTGCACATTTTTATATTTCTGAGTCCAATGTGATTAATTAACCTGTTAAGTGGCAATTCGCCCCACTTTATTATTTTACTCTGTCAAACGCCAGACGAGGAGTTTCTCATTGGCGGCATTCCTTTAAATTTTTTTGCTTTAATCGCTTGCGATTTACAATACAACTTTTTCTATGATGGATCACAGGCATAATGACTTATTGCAAAGTGTATGTAATTTCAGCAAATTCAATGTTGCCATCATTTGTAACCAACGCTAATTCTACTAAATTGTCAGAGTACTTGAGAAAGCATCTCCGGCTCCAGCTGACCAAAAAATGGTGGTTTTTTTCAACAATGCAGTGTTCTTAGTATACAGTAATTGACTTTTATTGACAAATACTGCAAGTTCACAATGTACAGTAAATAGCTTTTCCATCTTTTTTAACTCTTTCTTTGACTTTAAACTGAATGTGTATGTGTGTGTATAGAATGAAGACGAGTGGGAAGACTTTAATGAACCAAAAGAAAAGGATTACTCAGGCCTTAAAGTTCAGTCATTTCAAATGATGTAAGTAGTTCCTAAAGTAAGGCCACTATTTGTTGCATATTAGTTTCTCATCCGGGGCTTCACCTAAAGTTGATGCAGGCGGGCGGGCCATTACCATTATGCCATTATTTGTCGGATTTCCCCTCTCCGTAAATATTACTTTGAAACAGTGCGCATTTAGCATTTATAGCATTGCAAAAACAGCACAAAATTAGTGAGTGCAACTGAGTATGTTTCCATCTTAAAAACATGGCCACATGTGAAATAATCACAGAATAGAGAAATAATTTTGTAGCCTAGTCGTCTCGCGTTTTTTTCCCTGCCCCTGGCTTTCGGTAGAACTTTTACGTAAATGCGAGAGAAACTGGCAGTTTTGCAGTTGGTATGAAATTTCGTATCTTAACTAAAACGTTTGGTTTGGGAACGTTTCTAATTACATGTCTTTCTTTCAAATATAATTTTGAAGACATCACAAAATTTGCCATAATGGTCAAAAATGGCAATAATGGCAATAATGGCGAACAAGACAATTTTCTTAAAAAGCATGCGGGCGGGGATGAGAAACTAATGTACAACAAATAGTGGCCTAATGTCAAACTTAAGACAAATCATGCACCGTTCTAAAGAACTACTTACATAAATTACTCAAAATGACCATACTTCAACAGCTATTACGATTAATATATTCATGCGTATATTTTTATACTTTTAACATGATTATAAGACAGCAATACTTCTATAATTACTGGATAATAACGTTAACTTACCGGGCAACTGCCCGAGAATGTTAATTCCC